>VZRV01009057.1:314320-480206 GCA_013398115.1 Falcunculus frontatus
AAGAAAGAAAGAAAGAAAGAAAGAAAGAAAGAAAGAAAGAAAGAAGAAAGAAAAAAGAAAAGAAGAAAGCAGAAAGCAGAAAGCAGAAAGGAGAAAGAAGAAAGAAAGAAAGAAGAAAGAAAAAAAGAAAAAAGAAAGAAGAAAGAAGAAAGAAAGAAAGAAAGAAAGAAAGAAAGACCAATCTGTCCTCTACATCCAAGCCTTATGATTTAATTCTGCACTTGCTCCAATTCATAAAAACCTGATAAAATGCCAAAAAAAATTTCCTTAGAAGTGAGCAAACACGGGACAATAAATGCATGACAAAGAGGTACAAACAAGCTATGGCAGTTAATTATTGCCAAGGCTAAGTGTCTAATTTCTCTTTCACAATACTGGTCCGGCTGCCTGTGAACACACCCAGGTGAGCTTGAAGGTTCAAACACTGCTGAAAGGAAATGACACAAGAGGAATAGAATCCAGAAGGTATCCAGGAGGTCTCAAATCTCCCAAGCCCTTTGTCTTAGCCTGAGGCTGGTTCTATACAAGGGTAGGTATATTTGTAACTCTGCTCACCCTCTCTCCTTCTCACTCACCTTTCTGAGAGCAGGTAGCTACAAATAGGAAGGTTTGACACGTAAAGCCAACCCAACTTGCAAAGTGCCAGACAGTTTCTAGAAGAAGCTGAGAGAGAAGCAGGCAAGGAGGAAAGAAAAAGTTTCTTATATCTGATTCTAAAATAATGACCTTCAGGAAAAAAAGCCCCCAGGAACATTAACTGATGGCAGTGCAGGAAGTGACCCTCTTTGATACTCCCACTTGGTCTCTGCCAAAGGATTCAACTTCATTCCAAAAGAGAGCAAAAGGAATGGGTGTTTCAGAGCCCTCCTTGGGCCTGGAGAAACAGATCAGCTCACTTGCGTATAGGGAAGTTGCTAATTATATAGCGCAGTCTTATAGCTGTCAAATTTGCAAGACAGGGGAAGCACCCAGGTGAGCAGAGCAACTAGAGACTGATGCATCTGGCCATCTAGGAACTCCCATGGTCTTTGATGACATAGAATCCCTCTGTAGGTCAATGCATCCTACAGACTTAGGCTCACTCTCTTCCTAACATCTTCTCAATGACTCTCTGTAGCACTGATTCCCAAACCATGGTCTGGAATCGGGCAGCATTTGACAAACAGCATCAGGAACCACCATGAAGAGCAAATACCAAATTTGCTTCTTTTGGATGGCCTGTAAGAAAATCTGAGACTTTGCAGAGTCCTTGCGGTGCAAACCACTGCTTTTGCTGTTGTTAAATATACATTAAAACATAAACTATCACGGGAATTGATCAACTTCCAGCACACAACGTCTGTGGTTAATCTTTGAACACTAGCTGTAAGGCTGTCTTAAAAGCTGCCTGGCTACAAAGCAGACTTCTTTCCTTTACATGTTTTATTGCAATGACATTGCCTATACTGACTACTAACAACACTGAAGCTGGAGTCACCAGTCCTCACACGTAAACCAAATATTCTCTAACTTATTCTTTCCCAGTTGATCAGGAATCATCTCTGCAATCTTAGGCGCTGTCTGCAACAATGCAGCAAATCTCCAGCAGATGCTTCTACGGAGTGTAAATGCAAGGCTGAAACACACAATACAATTGTACATTGTATAAACTAGTGTCTACCTACTGAAAGGTACTGGGGAAAGAAGTCTGTAGCTCAAACCAAAAGCCTGTATCCTTCAGCAGTAACAAATTATCTAAACAGGGAATGGGAAAGAGACTCTAGTGCTTAAGTGACACCCATTACTTTCGCCTGTATTTTCATAGAAGCAGCTCTGCGTTTGAAAGCAAGTGTTTTAGTTTGGCCATAGTCTTTAAGTTGGCTTCAAATGATTAGGCCAGAAAAATTTTCCTCATTAACATCAAATTCACGTACAAAATGCTTTGTACTGGCCACTTGTCACTGATACACTGCTTATCTTGTTTTTGTTTAGTCAATCTAAGTACATTTGAGCAAGTACATCAAATAAAAGACTGCTCAAGTGGGTGTGAAACCTCAAAAATCCTAAATTTTTTTTGTAATTATTAAAATTATAGCTCCTTTTACTGTATGCTTGTTGAAAAGCCTGCTGTAAAGGCTGATTTTAAAAAAGCATATGACACTGACTGATAATGAATTTGGCCCACAGCAGTCTATTTATAGCTTAATGTTTAGATGATGCAGGAAGTTTGGCATTGGACTGGATGATCTCAAGCAGTCCTTTCCAGCCTAAATAATTCTGTGTGAAGAGCTTGAAAATGAATGATGTTTAATGTGAATTCCCCTGCTGCTATGTAGCAATGTTCCATTCAGTCCCCAGTAAACAACCTAGGAAAAGGAAACTAAACTTGAAACATACTTGCTCTGGGTTTTAAAAAGAAGCAAAACCCTTGAGAAATTAAAACCTGCCACCTTGCATCATCTAAATTCCAGATTTCAAATGGCATCCAGAAGGCAGGACTGATGCTTAAGAAGCCAAACAAATACAGATGCATACCAAAATCTGACCTGTAAAAAGCAGTGACAACTCTTGGGCTTCTTGACTGATATTTCTTCATGACCCTCAGTGCCACAGAAACAGGATAACCCAGGCCACTGACCACCTAATCTGTGATCTTGCTTCTAGCAATGACCAGCACCCAAACCTTCACTGATAGGACAGGAAGTTCACAGTAACCTATGGCCTCTTATGTAGCACTGTATGCACAGACATTGAGTTTGGCAGTCTAATGCTCAGTACTTTGCAACCTGCTGGGTGATGAGAGTTGTCACACAGTTACCTTCATTCCTTTCTTAGGACTCATAGTCAAATGAAGAAATAGACCACTTCCTCTTTTCTACTCTCTTCTCCAACTAGCACAACACAATATCCTCATTCAAACTAGTCTGCTACAGTTAATCAATGTCAATCAGGCATTTAAAGCAGCAGTTTCCTACAACAATTCCTTATTTAAAAGATCTTACACAGTTTTGGTAAAAACCTTTCATAAGACAGTGGTACACATCTTGAGAACTGTCCTCTATGCTTGACATTTGAGGCATAATTCCCTATCACCAGGATACAGATCAGTGATATTCCTACATGTGTTTCCAGAACTACCCAAAAGTCTTCAGATAAAATCTCACTAGGTATTTAAGCCAGATAAGGGAACACTTGTTCATGCATTCTAAACTCAGAAAACATTATTTGGAAAACTTACAGTGTTGAAAGTCTAAAGCAATCTCCTATCTGTAACTCAGGTTTATGAGGCACTGAAGCAGTGCTTCTCCCTGTAGTCATGTTCACAACTGTCATTAGCAATACGCTGACTGCTAGTAAGCAAAACATAAACAGCTCCTGAAACAGGAGAAAATTACACATCTACTCTGGACTGTTGTGCACAGAAGTTAATTCAAGTGACAAAACAAGTATGCATTTCAGTCTTACCTAGTTTGCCACAGGTTTGCAAGAGCAAACCAACATACAACAAAAGATGAAAGTCTTTCATTAAAACTGCCAAAGGGGTGTAAACCCAGGCTTCAGACAGGGCACACTGACCTCTGTCCGACCTAACATAAATTTCAGAGAAGCATTCTAGAGATAAACACCGAAGATTTTAAAGGAGTATATGGATGGCACCTCTGTGAGTCAGAAAAACTCAGACCAGGGTGAAATATTCTCTTTATCTGCAGTGTGCTTTTCAGCAGCCCCCTAACACCACACACACACACACGCACATAAGCTCACGCTCAGGGATGGTGGGACAAAATACACACAGCAACACAAGCAAGAGTGTCAGCTTCCTTCACAGTCTGGATTACAGAAGAGTTACCTGCATGGTAATTGTTGACTTCTATTTAGCAGTGTACCTGTGTTGTTAGAAGAAGACAACATAATGCCTGATTTGAAGAGCCAAGTGAGATGATTTGGATATTACGTTCTGGAAAGTAGTGGAAACATTCTCTTTTGCTGTGCTTTTGACATATACATTGAATGATGCGGACAACTACTGAAGCCATAGTTTCTTTTAGCTTTATACTTTTATTTTGGACTTACATACAGAATCTTGTGAACTACTATATCCCCAAAATTCTTAGTTAAAAATAACAAAGTCATACTTAAAACACTGATGTATACAAGTATTGTAACTACTAAATACCTGCATTTAAGTGAAATCCACCATTAAAAAATGCACAAGACCTTATTTTCTGTATCTTCTGGTCATGCCATTTTCGAAAACAATTGGAAAATATAATTTCAGATAATATTTAGGAAATACATTTTCAGATAATATTTAGGAAGCAGAAGGCAATTCTTCTGCATAAAAGGGGAGTGGGAGAAAAAAATCAGGACAAGCATTGTCAGTCTTAGCTCCAAATACATTGTCTGGCTGGGAATTAACTGAAAACATCAAATTGAAGAACTCCACGTTTTAATCGCTGTTCTCCCATGATTTACAGAATCTATTAATTCCTTTTTTTAAAAGTGTGACTGGAAAAGATAAGGTCAATACAGCTTGCTAGTGACTAGGCAGCAAGACCACAGAGCAAAAAGCAATAATCAGCAGAAATAAAACAGAAATTTTTTGTTTCGTAATTATGTCAAACACTAAGTCAGGGGGGAAAAAAGTAAATACTTCTGAAAGGAGTGGTAAAAAATTATGCAGAAACTAGAGAGAATAAAAATGCTAAGCATTTATTAGAAAATATTAACAAAGTATGGTCATATATAAACACCTGTAAGAAATGGGAACGTGGTTTCATTAATAAATAATTAACTTATAAATCATCGTGCCAGTTCTCATTTAATGTTGAAAGTTTGATTCTTGGCACTTTTCTCGATATGTGGATCCTGTTTGAATCACAACACTCATAACACAGTTTTTTACCTTAAATGCACAAGCAAAATGTGAAAAACATGAATATCTAAAAACCTACAAAAAGGTGGCAATATAGAAAAACTGAGGATAGTTTTTTCAGCTGTTTCTAAGTGACTACTATTTTTTAAGGCTTCTGCCTCAGTTCTAAATGCTTAAGGCTTGCAATCTTTTGCTATTTAAAAGTATAGCAAAGACCTGAGATGATTTACAGCAGAGAGTAATGTAGATGTACTGCCAAGAAAAATCCCACAACCCATTAAGCTCATTCCTTGGCTTATTTAACACCGGGGAAAGGAAACAGCAGTCACAGACAGTGCTGTACCATCTGTACCATCCTTCCAAGGACCAATTCAGGGGACTGTAATTTATAAATAGGTATCTCCCCTTTTAGAAGAAAGAAACTGACAACAACCTCAACACCTCAGCCAAAGAATAATAAAATGTATACAGTGTCTAATGGTCAGCTTGGTCACAAAAAGTGTACTAGGAGCTATACTGGTGTTCTCAAAAAACAATGTATCACTGTATGTTAGGCTGCTCAGACTTCTCCCCATGTGACCGTCTGCTTACAAAGTGAAGCTTTATATGGCAAGGTGGCAGTGGTGGGACTTTCACAGGTGTGGTGTTGGTATTTCTGTCAACAGAGGGGAAAAAAAAAGAAAACATACAAATCACATAAAGGAAAGAATTACCCTTGGGCAACAAACATCTAAATTATCTTGGAAGTCACGAGTAATCCCATGAAAGCAAAACAGAATGCACAGCTTGAAGCTGAGAATGGACTTTTAAAAAACAAACTAAACTGAAAAAATATTTGAACAGTTCTACATTTCTAACCAAACTCTACTCATTTAATTAGATGGAAAATATACCTCGGAAAAACCCTATGTTTTGCAAATGATGAAAATTACAGTGCTATTTCCCTTGTAACTAACATACCATCACTGATTTCTGATGTGAAAGACCATAAAACCGTTAGGTGGTGGAAAGAACAGTAAATTCTGGGTATTTTAGGATTTAAACAGAACTATTTCTAGTTTTATTAGGCATATCAAAATCATGGCTAAACCTCAGCAGTAGGCTTGTGCTTTTAGGAAAAAGGTCTTTAAATCAGTAAAAGTTTATATTTCTTGGCACACAGGCACCATCCTAACAAGTCTCTTTAAAAGCGAGTATCTCAGTGGAGGTAATATTTACTGTTTACTGTACTTCTGGTTGTTAGGGGACCAAAAAGGTCCTGTTTTTCCATGACATCAGCTGCATTCCAACAGAAATGTGTGCCCAGGAGTTTTAGTAATGACTGTAACCTCCAACGGCTGAAACTTTGGCCAAAATCCTCCACACCTGCAGATCAGCTGAGTAAAATGAAAAAAAACCACGAAGAATTTAACTGGAATTTTTCTGACTTAGTTCCTCATAAAGAGAAGATACTTTTTTTCTTCCTCAAATCCATTGTTGAAAGTTATTTGGACCAAATTTTGAGTATCTGCTAGTTGTTGCTCATTCAACTAATTTCTTGGCTCAAGACCTCAACTCAGTCTGTCAGAGACGTAACATATTCCACACCAAATCTAACAGGTCAAAGGGATTTCAAAACAGGGTCCTCAAATTTTCCAAAATTAGTATGTCTTACCTGCCTTACATATCTTTCATCTGTTTCCTCTTCTAAAATGCTGCTGATAATATGCCATTGCCATTGAGATACCATGAGAAGCCAACTGTTTGTGAAACATACAGAACCTCTAGTCTTGGGTAAAATCCCATGAAGACAGGAAAATCTCAAGAGCAGGCAATACACTGTATGAAACCAAGGACAGAGCTACACTCTGAACACTGAGGAAAAGCCAGAACACTACAGCATTGGTAGATATCATCCTCTCTGTGGACAGCATTGAAGTGTGTAAATGACAACCACAGTCACATTTAGCAAAGTGTGTCTACCAACAGCAAAGTAGTTTTGGACTCTTCTGAGTCCTGTGTATGCTACAGATCTAACAATTAGCTGTCTGACAAGAGGGCAGCCCCCAGTCTCTACTCAAGAGAGCCTACCCCTGCAGCCCACCCAGCTACCAAAACTTGCTGTGTAAATCCAACATAGCCACACAACCCTGCTATACAACCAGCAGTATCCAAGTGGGTTTATTGAACCTGAGGCCCAAAATAAAAAACATCACAATGACACAAGACTCAAGACTACAAATGGAACTAAGGATTCAGACTCACATCTTCATGAATATCATATTAGCACATTACTAAGGCAGGCAATTCCTAGTGCAAGGAAAAGAGTCAGTATTAGAATAAAAGGCATGGGAGTGTTCGCATTCTAACATGGACCAGTTCCTGGCACTACTTCACACATGGCTATTTCAAGTTCTTATTAAGGACCACCACAAAAGAGAAAACTGTTTTACAAGACAACTTAAAAAAATCATTATTTTGTCATCAATAATGAAAGAATTTGAAATCAGTCAGCTCAGCTCTGTTCATCATTTAGACCAGTTTCTTTTACTGAATTTTCTTTGATGATAGAAGTCTACTACAATTAGTAACATGCAAAGCACAGCAAAAGAATCTCAAAGGCCTATACTGTATTCTCTATAAAGCCTAATATTAATTTTGAGGGGGAAAAGGCCCTATTGAAAAAATTATTCATAACAGACACTCTTAGGCTAAAGAATTGTGCCAACAATTGCTATGTACTTAATATAAACCAGTGTTCTCCAGTCAGAAATGATTCTCTCACTGACAACACATTCACCTGTCATGTTTCTCCGATTCTGGTTTTCAATCAACATATGCTTTAAACAAAGACTGTTCTTTCCATCTTCCTTTAGTGTTAAAATGGGTGAAGGACAGAGTAAGCACATTTTTGTAATCAAAATATTTGAGTTTATGCAATTTCAACCTGTGTGGCCAGGACGCGGTAGTTCTACAAAATTACACCTCCTGTAAGGTAAGCAAAAAGGGGGGTATTTGGGCCATCATTACTGTCATGAACACAAGGTCTTAGAGCTACTGTATGGAAAACTAGCAAATGTTTGTGTACAAATCTCTAACATCTTCACTATTCCCAAAAGTCCATTTGGCCTTCGTCAATGTCTTTAAATTTGCAGGGGTTTGGAGAGTCACCAACTTCCCTTTTGATCTGATTTCCTGTTTGCTTTTGGAATGCCTTATTTGCACGGTGTCTTCACCTTTTAATAATGCTATGGTCTCTAATTCTTACGTAAGGTAACCCTGCACTAGTTTTGCCCAGCTCAGGCAAAACAGCAGCTAAGCCACAGGCCCTACATGTGTATTATGGACTCTTGCAGCATTTTTCTGAAAGGAAAGTACAGTGACCACATCTAAGAGCCAACATACTTGGCTCTTAGATATTACTGATACTACTGCAGCCAGTAAACTAGAGTTCAAACAGGACTATAACTGCATCTCTCAGAAGTTTAAAGGAATGTAGTGAGTGCAGGATAAATCCTGACTCACGGACATGGACTTGCAAATATCTCCAGCAGAACTCGAAGGACAGACCAGTCGTGCAGGAGAAGGGAGCAGGACACCAAGATAGCCCAGACTGTAGTTAGTGCTACAGAATAGCAAGAAGTTTTCTGACAAATCCTCACCAAAGTCTGCTTTCAATCCATGGGCCTTGCTGCATGATAAGGACTACTACAAAAATAGAGGAATGATATCCACATCCATCGGCCAATTTTTTACAAAATGAAAATGTCAGAAATGTGAGAACTATCAAATCAACGTCTTAAGAGCAGGCTTCAAAAACTCTTCACTCTCAGTAAGGTACTTAACATGAACTGCATAGTCCAAATACTCAGGGGAACATCTTAGCCATTAAATATTGAAGCACATATGTTGAAACACACATCTTCTAAGTACTACCGTCATTACTCTTACAATCTTCTGTTACATGACTGAGACTTTAATATTTTGGGGGTTTTTTTATACTTTCTTTCCATTACAAAAACTTTTTAAGTCCACAAAGAGCAAAATACACTGAAGAGCACTGTTTTAGCTGCCATGTTATATGTTCTTAACAGAACTTACCTTATGAAATCAGGTAGACCTTTTTTTAAAAGAAGTCCAGTCTTTACAATTGAAAATTGCTAATCATCTTAATTTTATATTGTTGCATATATTTGTGTCTGCAGAACCTTAGGTGGAGCTGCACTTACTTCCTAAAGGAAGTATGCTCACTCCAACCAAAATACTATGAATGTGGAAACTGTAAATGGTTCCAATTTTGCCAGTTAGCACATCAGAAAGAAGAACAATTACACTTAGGGGCTATCATTTTGCCCTTGTACTTAAGGTCTGCCTGACCCGTGTTAATAAAAAGCAAGTTGTACTCTAGTAGTTCAGAAAAACATTCGTGACAAATCTTAAAGGGTCAGACTTTGTCTTCACCTTAATTACTTTAACAATTAAGGATAAGAGCTGCTTTATCTATACAAACAGGGAGCTTGGAGGTGTCAGCAATCCATTGCTTTTCGGCCAGTTCTATTCCCTTGTACTGCTCAAACTAAATTTAACCGATCTCTGCAGGGCAGGTGCCTCTGAGGGAAGTAAACATCACAAACCACCCCCCACAAAGGTGTGCTCCAGGTTCGCAGACCACTACACACAGATCTTTGCACCGTAGCCATCAGGAATGATGAGAGCTATTTGTGGCCATGAATTGCCAGTAAATTTAGATTCGTGATGCTGAAGGAAATAGCACCGATGATTAAAGATACAGTCTTTTGCAAGACAATGTGTGGGAGACAAATGAAAGACCAGGATCATTGTGTACAAAGACTTCCATGAATGTCTGGCAGGAACAAAAGCGTTGTCACCGTTTGTGTCAAATTCCAGGGATATTTGACCTCAGCTTATCTCAAAGACTTGTGAAGCTTTAACTGTACAGTGGATATTTGATGTTACACATCCCACAGGCTTATGCAATGCTGCTCTCCTCACTCAAATGGCAGCTTTATTGCCTCCAGCAACTGGCTGCACAGCACGTTTTAAAAAAAGACACACTAAGCTTTTGCCACAAATCTGAAGGCCAATGACCTGAAAATCCTGCAAGACCAAGGCAGCTCTAGCTCCCTAGGCTGGCCTCTTCCTGCACTCACAGGGCTCAGGCTTGATGCAGAGAAGAAGCAGTTTATATATACATAAAGCAGGGGTGCAGAATAACATATCAGTCACAACATGAAGCAGATATGGACTACAGGAATTAAGATCTGAGGCTTTTTGAACAAGTCATTCTACAATCTGGAAAGGATACAATTTAACAAAACTTGGAGGAACTCCTGAGCATTGATGGATGATATCCTATGGCCAGTCATACATTTAGAAAGTATACTTATACAGTGAAATGTGATGTTAATTCAGTCATTACTTTATATGTCAGGTAAGCAAAACTTTTGCAGCAGCAAAATGACAGATAGTATACATGAAGACCTGTATATTTATTACCAAGTTTAAAGAAGCCAAGTTGAGTTTGCACGGACAGTTGTCATTACTTTTTTAATTAAACAGGGAAAAATTCTGTGGTGTAACAACTTACCAGTATTCAGATCTTAGTGCTTAGGACTCTTAGACCCTATCACAGTACACTAAGAAACTACTGTATGAGCCAATAAAGTGTAATTTGCCACTTCCCTATGTTTTTTCACACTTCAGTATGTAAGCTCCATCAGCTCTGCTTCATCTCTGAAATGCAACTGTACCTCAAAAAGGAATTCTTTAAGGAATCTAATGTAAACATTTTAAAATGAAGGAACCCTTATTCTTCCATTGTTCCTCATACTACCAATTTATGTAGATGGATAAAAGATGTACATTTCCTGGAAGCACAAATCTTTAGGTCTGGAAAACAAACATGACCATGATCATCTGCTGAAAATCTAGCAGCAATGAGATTCTCACTCATTATTTCCTTCAGAAACATATCCTCAACACAGTATCTAAGACTATACTAATGAGACACATTGTAATATTTCTTCAATGAAAATCTTGATTAGCCGGTCATCTCTGCTGTATGGTCAGAAATCAACAGTTCAGACTGTATCTGCTTTAGTTTGCTTACAGTGGGTATTTAGAGAGTTACAAACTTGTTTTAAACTGGAACTAGAACTAGTTTGCATGCACTTCAGACCTTCCACCAGATGATTTATTCACCATATACACTCACTAAAGAATTCTATCCTTTGTCTGAAACAGAGGAGAGTGACAGGAAGCTAAAAGAAAAACACTGTCTGAATACCTAAATCCCTACCTATTGCATTATTCATTAAAGGTCTTGGTGCCTCTGTTACCAGAATGCTGAAAACAAAAATACTTAACCTAAAAAAAAAACCCATTAACCACTGCAGTACCTTTTAAACATTATTGTACACTCACAGACAGAGCTCCATTCTGTTGCCTAGATAATGGAAAACAACACTTATGTCTAAGCTTCAAAAAGGATGAATTGATGACATTGGATAAAAGAAAAGATCTGTCAGCTAACCAAAATTTTCCACAAAGGTTGTCCATTCTTTTACAAATAATGATAAATAACCAGGCAGGAAAACAAAGAAAATAATCTTGGGTTCACAGAGATCACTTCAATTAGACCACTGACAGCAGTTTACTCATCACTATGGACAGCAATTTTTCCTCTATGGAGCGTGAGCAAAAGCCATATACTTTACATGCAGTTCTTTGATAAAATTAAAGATTTCAGATTTGAACTCTCCTTCAAATGTCCAAGCCTGTTCACTTAAAAGAGAATCTTAGATCACCCTTTCCGCCTTAGTATGAGGAAACTCAGATTTGAATCAAATTCCAGACCCAATTTGGACAAATTCAACCTTGTAGGTGAACTAACACTCAAGAAATGTGACACTTCACCTTTTTGATCTTCTCCATTTTTCTCTCTTCCTCTCATCTCCAAGTTACACGCTAATTGTATCCAAGCCAACAACATTTTCTGGGGATTGGGCTAAGTACTCAGAAATTCAGAAGAACTTCCCAGATCACAATAAATCCATGCATTATTTCTTTTGCAGCCGTACAGAATAAATGTCGATTCATTTTAAATTTAATATTTACAGACATCCTTCATCGTACATTACCATTCTCAAGATCACAAAGAAAATAAGCACACTAATGTGAGGGGGAAAAGTAGAGGGGACTTGAGACAAACTAAGGCTGAGCTAGTGCCTCTCCATGCAGTTACGACAGAAGCTGTCAAGCCCAGCTGAACAAACAACTAACAGACAGAAATTCTGAATAGCAGCAGCAGCTTATTTTAAAGTATAACACATTCATTTCAATCCCCATGGAAAAAGTAATCACCAATTGGCTTGAAACAGCACCAAGACTAGTTCAGCAGAACCATTTCCTTCAACAAACACACAGCTTGCTCTCAAGCACAGGAGGATAGAATGGCACACAGTTCGTTTGCTTTTGCTCTGCTCCTTCCACCTTCAAATATTTGTGTTTGGGGTAATGTTGACCAGTGGGACATATGTTCCTGTGCCTCAATTCTGTTGAGCTGAAACCATATTCTTATCTTGCTCTACTTCCCTAAAGAGAAATTAACTATACAGAGGGTAAATGTAAGAATAGCAACTTTTGTTTCTGCCGTGCCTTTCATGTCCAGTGATCTGAAAACACACAGTACATCTGGAATTGAACACAGCAGCTCTTCTGCAGCTCACAGTAACAGCATACAACAGACTGGGTAAAAAGTAAATTAATATAGCTGTATGCAACTTCTTACTCCATCCTATAGTCATGGTAATTCAAGGTTCAGCCTCTGGCTGGTTTTCCCCATTCATTGCTGTGCTCGACTTACTTCTGACCTAGATCTTAGGAAAATCCCATTCTTAAATCCTGCCAGAAACCATAAATCTCAGAGTTGGAGCAATACAAACTTTGCAGCGGTTTAGAATGATATTAAACAAAGCAGGAATGGGTCACAAGAATAAGTAAAACAAAGTAAAATTAAGGAAAATCAGGCAAGAAAAGAGTGGACTCAGAATGGTCCTAGCAAAACAAGAGTTACTGATGTACTGAGTACAACTTTTAAAGTGAGCATGCACGGAAGTAGGAGAGGAACATACCAAATAGTAACCGAGTTCCAGATATAAAATTACTGAGAGGGAAGATCACACACTCAGCTACAAGAAGGGCCTAAAAATCTCACCAAAACCCATCATGTCCATGTATTCTGTAGTCTAAACAACCGTATCAGTTGACAAGGAAAAATTGTTATTGTGTTCTGCTATTAAAAGCCAAAACTATAATATAATACTCTCAGAGGCAAGCTTATGGAAAAGAGTACACGAAGCCTACACATGGCCAGCAGGTAATTATTTACTATATCAATTTTTCACTGACACTTGAAAGGAAATAAACACTTTTTGAAGGTTCCCTGGCAGACAAAATCCTTGCAAATCACTTTCTGAAACACAGGTCACTGCACTCTTGCAGTCAAACTGGACAACAGTATGGGTCTTTTCAGGAGTTACATATAACTCTAAGTATTGGTCTGAATCATATTTTATGGAAGCACATCTTTCAGAAATATATGCTCCTGTTTGGGAGTAAACCCCTTTAGGAATGAAAGATACATAGAATGTCATCTGGGAAGAAGCGTCTGAAGGCAATCAAGAGCTACATCATATTCAAGAGTAGAGGATTCTCCAGACATCAGATCAGCTCTGCAGCCCCGGACTTCAGATCAAGAACTGCAAAGATTAACTCTTTTCTAGCTATTTGGTTTCCCAGACTCATTTGGGTCTTTTGGAGATACCCCATCAGCACACCTGTAATGCTGGGAAGGAGTCAGGTCAAGATTGTCGAGGATTTCAACACTGAACTGAGTCTGAGCTGTGCTACAAGGTCCAAGAACAGTTTCAGATTCGAGATGAAACAGAACATGACAGACATAAAAGCTTCCAGCCAGGAGAGAGCAGTTAAATTCAAATGGGAAGATACCACAGGAGCACAAAAAGGACAGTAGAAAGGGTAGAGCCTTGAAGGATACGAGTACATAATAAAAGAAGCTAGAACAAGCCCCAGAAAAAAAAGGATAAAACCCCAAAACATCATGCAGATGGTCCATAACAGTAACACTTAATCCAGGTGTGGATTACAGATGTGCTGATGTGTCATTGAAAAATATTGAAGGAAGCATATTTTTAAATTATCACAAAGACTGAATGCTTAAAATTCTTCAGATTGTAACTTCCTTGTATTATAAGCTCTAAAAGAATTTCTTTTTACTAGCTAAGAAATGACCACTGTGTTTTCCACTGCACTTCCATTCCATTTCCATTCCTTCCAAGTGAAACAAATTTTGCAAGCTCATATCACAGTTGGCTATCCTTTCAGCATGAGAAAGGATAGCTGGCAAGGAGAAGAAAAATTTAAAAAAGATTAAAGGAGGAAAACCAGTAATAGGCTGCTATTAGTGCCAAGCACGTGCTAGGCACAGAAGTGTGGAAAATAATTTAGATTCTTTAAATGCAATTTTATTTTAATTTTACACTTCAGAAGAAACAATCACAGGAAAAACACTTGTTACCAAACTATAACATACAGAGTTCGTATTAATTTGAGAAAGCAAACTACACCACACAATGTATCAAAGAACAAAGCAAATGCCAATTAAAAAAAATCTTTTTATTTCCTTATAGGTTGTCAAATCTGTCTGTTAAATGGGTTGGAAGACACTGTGTGAATACTCTCAACAAACAGAGCAGCAATCACTAACATTAACCTGGCATAGTAGTGCTTGCCCTGAGAAACAGATTGAGGTCACTCCTGCCTCTTTTTACAAAATCCCAGGAAATCTTTGGTTTGTACCCAAAGTCTCCCCAGGGAACATCACAGTTTAACTTCAGCTGCATGAACAATGGTACTTCTTTCAAATAACCTAAAAACAAATAAAGTGTGCCTTTTAAATATTACTGATCCATAAAAATACTGTCAGTAATTAAAACCATAACGTGGTTTTCAATATTCAGGCTAAACTCCTACCTGGGAATCATTTCTAAGCTATTTTATTATAAAATGAGTTGTCCACAATTGGGAAAAGATCTCCTTTATAGGGTGGGCCCACTCCAACAAGGTACAGAGTAATGAATGAGAGGAGAATTAGCTTTCACAGTGGTGGTCTACATTGTTCACAAGTCAGATACAGCTGAGGAAGCATAGGTGAGTGTCGGATTAGGACAAAGACAAATCCTGTCTTTTGAAAAAGGAAAGTGTTTAAACCTCTGTCAGTGGCTGTTACACCTCAACAGGTGATTTTATAGATCAGGTGATTCAAGTGCTCCACATCTGCTTCAGTGCAACCTCCCATTTAAGCCAGCCCAGGTGACTTTCTGACAAACGGCCCAAAGAGTATTTATGCAATCTGTCTGCCAACTTGGTGATGATAACAAGCAACACCAGGGGTAATTTCTTGCACTGGTACAGCTGAACATGCAGCAAGCCTGCCCATGACATAAATATCTCACAGAAATAAATAGAAAATAAGGGAAACACAGTGACTGAGGAAAGCTAAAATGCTTCACTGGATGTGATCCAGGTAACAGCAGCTTACATACAAACATTTTCAGTAACACTTTCAAAAAGCATGAAAACAGGAGATCTAGAGTCCTTTCAAATTCAACATCTCAGAAAAGCAGGCAAATGGAGAGCTATTCATAGCCTATGTAAAGGAGCAGCAGCCAGGGGAATCTGCTGCTCTGAATCACCTCAAAGCATTGATGTACAACTGCCCCAACCACGCAGAAAATCAATCTGCTTCTATGAAGCATTTTTGGTTCAGTTCATCAAACTTCAGTATCCATTCTTCTACAGAGTCCTGAGAGCTTTAAAGTAAAAAGATGATGAAAGATCTCTGGTGAAACCACTCCAGTTTCCCTTCTCGGCACCTCTCAGTAGGGCAAAAAGTTGAGTTGACATTGTGCAATCTTTGCAACTTAAACAAACCTCAATGCTACATGACAAAACCACCTTTCTCCCCACCTGGGGTGTGGTGGTGTATATCTCCCACAAGTGTAATATTATGGCAGATTAAGCTAAGGAAGACTCACAGAGAGTTTAAGATGCTCTTTTTTAATTGTTTATCCACTGCTCCCACGATTTTTCAAGATTTTACAAAGCTTCATAACAAATTTAAAAAGCAACTCATTTTATCTCATCTACGACCCGAAGCATTCACAAATAGTTACCATGGAGCTTCTTGTTTAAAGAGCAGCGGAAAAATTTAATATATAAGGTATGAAAAAGACTACAGCAGACAGAGTGCCCGTTTCTGTCCTCTGAACCCTTTTTTCTTCCAAGGTCTGTCAAACTGGACTCAAGAATCCCTTTTCCTAAATTCATGGCCTGAAAAAATACTCCAGTGTCCATCTATATCCTAGCTTGCTTTCTTGTTTTCTAGCTTCAAAAGTTTGTTAAGCCCATTTCTGCTTTTAAACCCAGTCATGGATCATCCCATGCTATTAAGCCCTATGCTCATATACATATTTTCTACAGAATATGCCAGTTCTGAACACAGGGCTGAAATACCCCTAAAGTCTAGTCTCAGTCCTCACAGCACTGCACTGAAATCACTCCAGCCCACCACCAATTTCTTGGACAACTTTGGAAGTTAGGCAGTATCAACTTTAAAAATTGCCTGACACTGCCAACACTAAATAATCTCCATTAGCGATCAATGTCCACTCACCCACACATAAATATTTTCATTATCTTTAAAACTGAATTGATGCTGAAGAATTAATCCAGGGAAACAGAGAGCTGAGACATCACCTTAAGTCTCCAACAACAGCAGCAACATCAGCTATATCCTGGTAAAAACTCCAATGTGACAAAGCCTTTTACGAGCAAAACGAGCCACTTTAATTATGTTAGGCACTTACACAGTACATATGGTTTTGCCATTTTTCCACTTTGCCTATCCTGACCACTTAAACTATATTTTCCTTTGAGGTGAGGGCTCATTCATTCCAAATGTAAAACTATCCCAATCTTCAGGCTTCTCTTTCATGGAACAAATATAGGAACCATCTTGTCATGTGATAAGAAGGAACAATCTTTCAAAGAACTGTTTTCCTGGCTGAGCTTTTGATTTTTGAAGGTAGAATCTCACACTCCATCTGTTACACAAGGCAATACCAAAGAACAGTCTTGGAGGCCTTGGTCTATGTTCAGAAAAAAATTGAAAACTCTATTGGAACTCAGGTAGCAGAATTTACACTGCACATGAGTAAAAGGATTTGACAAGGAACAAGACTGCTTTATTCTGTTATATAAAAATCTATATAAACAAGGAGTAAACTACAATGAGTCATCTACACTGAGTTTACAGTCTAATCAGAAATGAAATGTAATAAATGAGCATAACAGACAATACGCAGTGAGAGAAAAACATAGGATAAAATACGTCGACAAGATTACATGCATATTTCCTTAGACTGAGCATGAGAGATTTTACTCACAGAGGTGCTGCAGTAGCCAAGCAGCAGACAAAAATATTGTCAAGATTTTCATTGACTGACTTGATCACCACATAATTTTCCCAAGCTGCAGTGAAATCCTGATGAACTGCAATAAAGTCACAAGGAACTGTATCCTCCTCCACAGGAGCTGTCCTGCCACATCTGAGCTAAACAAACTGAATGAATTTTCCACCTTTGTCATAATGCAATTGTTTCTATTAAGCTTCACAGATAAACTTATCTGCTTGGTATCAGAGCACATAGTTTGGTAGTTTTAAAAGTAATTCTGCTTGTTTAACAGACCCTGGTAATTTTCCTCTTGAGGGCAACAGCTGGAGAATGTTCTGCAACATAATTATTAAAATCCCAACACAACAAGTGTTCTTTCAGGTCAGACAGGCTGCTCCCGCTTTTCAGCTAACCTACCATGAAATATGCATAAGCCTTCAAAAGGAGAAACCGCCGTAGATGACGAAAGGTTCAAAGAAACATCCACTGATTATAAACTTCAGTCAGAAGGTTGAAAACTCCAGTATTAGTTTGTCACTAATGGACTGTCATAAGACTGGATTCTGCACTTGAAAGACTTAGCCTAAGTTGCCAGGTTTTTCCGTATAGACTTCCTTGAGGTTACAGACTGACATTGCTCTACCCAGCCACACAAGGCCATAAATGGCTGAAGAATTCAGATCTCTTAAAAGTGGCCAAGGTACTTAATTTGCAACATCTTACTGACTTAAAAGATTTGAGGTTTCCGACCTGAATCACTTTTGAAAATTATATCTAGGCCATGAGCACCCAATTACCTTATGAAATCTGCAGCTATCCCTTCTGGTATTTTTCCATAGCATGTAGGGAGTCTTCCATCCAAGTATGCATTCTGCCTCCACCCAAATGCCCTGGCTCTAACCTTTCAACTGCAACCATTTTGTTTCACTTCTGAAATCTGTCCTTTGTTGCAAGCTTCCTAAAATGGCTACAAGGTTAGATAAGAGTCCATTGTAATCTGCATAAAGGTCTGATTTGTTATTTTGATTTGCAGCACATTAGGAGTTTTCTTGGTCTGACCGGGAATGGAAATGAAAAATGTAGAACTAATCGAAGTCTTACAGCCTTTTTTCCGCCACCAAAGTTTTATGTTTTCACATGTTTTGATGAAAGCACAAACTTTATCCTGTGGGTATATGTACACTCAGCACAGAAAGCCATGTGCATGCTCTTTAGTTCTTCAGTTTGATGGGCACAATCCCCTCCATCAATTTTCCAATCATTAACTCTACATCCCCTCCCTGCATGATGTTCAAAAGACAGTTTGTAAAGAAGAACAGGCATGGCACTGCTCCTAGACATAAACCAATGCTGTTCCCTTGCAGTACAACAGCTGTTACTAAAACATATAAATAAATAAATCCCCCAAGTGAAATATTTCTCAATACAGAACTAAATCTGTTTTTGTTGAAATAAACAAACTAGATTTCAGCATGATGATGTCTACAATAGATAATTAGTCTTTTAGGCAGGAAAGGATGAGCTTGAGAAAGATTTGTGATTGACTTGTCTAACTCAGAAGATGGGATCACTTCTCTTACTTGACTAGAAATGTTGATCAGAGAAATATAGTTACAACTTATTAAATATGAAACACAATACAGAAGAACTCTAGGATTTAAATAAGAAAAGACAATTGTGAGTCCCTTAAGATTCATTGTAACAGTTCCAGCTACAAAATATCAAAAAAGGAAGCTTCATGTACTATGGAACCAGTCAGTTTAAATTCTCTGAAAAGTGTTTTCAGGTTAATAAATTATTTTTTTATTTAAACATTCGAGTTTCAAACAAGCCACATTTCTCTTTGTTAACAGGCACAAGTTAGGAGAGCCTGACAAGGAAATGAAAGGGCTAACTTAAGCTATACCCCTTATTTTCCCACTCATTAGCATCACTGTATATGCATCTTGCAACCTCCAGCAAAAGACACAGAGGCAGCCATTCAGTTGCCAAGAGCCCCAGTCATGTTATTAATGCACATACTACTTACGGTCATTGTTCATCAACCTCACTCAAAGCTGCTCAAGTGTCACCTACATGCTTCCTATCAATGTGCTCTCTAACCTCATGCCATTGCTCCTGGCTTTCTTTAAAGTCCTGCATTCACACCATGCAGCAGCACAGCAGTCAAAGATGGCACTAGAAGACAACTAGAAGATTTATTATCTCTTTAACTGATTCATTAATCAATATTCTGCAATTTTGAAGATAAATTACAGGATACCAAGAAGAAAAAGAGATGCACAATCATTCATCAGCCATTTTCCAAGGCTGATCCACTGTCCTTTTTCTTTTTCTGGACTGCTTGCTGTCATGTGAAAGTAGGTCAAAGGAATGGCATCTTGATTTTTTTTGTACTGGAGAGGTTGGAGAGAAAATTGAGGAACAGCAGTTCCTTAGCATCACCTTACAGGTACTTCAGTACATAACTCTGAAAACAAACATCTGATACTTTCCTCTCAAATATCCAAACCACAAAGTTTTCATCCAGTTATCAACGAAACAGAGATTTCAACTGTACCACGTGCATGAATTCAGACTGGAGTCGTGGATTGAGAGGACACAACCACTGGGGATTTTTTTCAGTTAAAACACAAACAAATGCTGAGAGATCTTTAAGAACCTAAATAAAAATTCAGCAAAACAAATCAGAAGATATTAGAAAAATTTGCATCAAAATAATTACATACAACAGAATATTGCCTCAACATCAGTAGCTCCTGAATCAGTGGGCAGCTTTTGAAAAATATCACCCCTATGATGTTCAAATACTTCTAAATGCTTTCAGTTTTAGAATGGAAGCCCAGATTGTTGGCATACCTCAGCTTTCCTCTGTAGAGCTTGTACATTTTGCATTTCTACAGAGCAATCAGTTACAGCTCTAACTTTCAGTTTTGCCCCATTTTTTTTTTCTTTTTCTGTCTCAAACGTTAGAGAGCTTTATTCATGACGAAGGAATAGGGTTTCTGGCTTTAGCAACTGATGACCTAGATTATACTGTCCTTTAAGAAAAATCACTGCCTATTGGAAATTTTTAAATCGTTTTCTATATATCAGATATATGATAGTTTTCAATAAGAAGTGACAGGGAAGTTACTGAATGAATCATGAACTTGGTTTACTTAAGGAAATTGACCTCTCTAGTAACCTCTGATCCACCCTACACAAAAGTCTGGCAGGAATTAATAGCTGAGGTCTTAAACATTCAGCAGAGCCAAGTGCACATACATATGTTTGTGTGTTCAGTCTACTACTTTCAATCTTTCCATTTCTTTACTGAACCTTCTTTTCCTGTTTTATTTACTTAGGCTCCAAAGACACATAGTAAATATTTCACAGGGCAACTAGATAAGGCAACTTCACCAAGCTCAGAAATTATGGAAAAATCTGTAAAGCTGCTGCTTCTCTGTTCTGTTTTATTTTTAATGGAGTGCAGCTGAAATGCAGCTGGAAAACAGCTGTCAGCTCTAATTTCCCAAATCTGCACTAAAATAACAACTACAGCTTGATCATATGATAATTACCTCTGAATTAGAGCCCTGAGTTTGAGACATTACATACAACTAGAAATTAGCCAAGAGCCTGAGGATGACAATAAACACAAGGCTGAAAAGCTTGGGATTTTGGACATATTCCTCTTCAATATTTGTTAGTTCAGTGCATTCTTCTATTAGGTAAACATCTGAGGAACAACATTAATGCTTTGCTCTTCCTCAGAGTTTTTTGAAATACTGTCCTCAAAAAAACCCCTCTACAAATACCAGAACACTTCTGTAGGTATGTAGTGAAGTAGGTATGTACCTGAAAAGTGATCATCTGAAGCTAAAGAGAACCTTAGGCTTCATTTTAAAAGGCAGTGAAATTCAGTTTCCAGTGGCTGGTTGTTTCACCTTTAGAAACTACAGTTTTTTCAAGTAACTTATGAAAAGAAAGCAGCTAACTCCCCCCCATTTTTCTACCTAATAAACTGCCTTGATGCAAAACGTAATAAATATGTTTGAGAAACACAAGTATAAAGATTCACTTTAAAATACTTTAAAAAATAAAACAGTTTATTAATTTTATGTAGTCTTTCTGCTCAGAGAGATGGATTTATCAATTTGACTCGGGAGATCAAACATAATCCCAATTTATCTGAGTGAACTGTTTCACAATAGATTAATTTGGTCAATATATACAAGCTGACTATTGCAAAAGTGTACCTGCACTTTTCTCAAAGGAGGAAGTGAGATCTGTAACTCACTCTGTGATGTGGACTTTTCTTCACATTCTTGTAATCTTTTCCTTTAACCATGTCATCTAGCATTATTTGACACAACTTCACAAAATAAAAACATAACTAACTCCAGAAATCAGAGACAAGAAAAAAAAGTACACCAGAGAACCCCAACTGTTTGCTGACCCACTCTGACCATGATATCCATTAAACACCCCCAGCAAGTAATTTCGAAATACTCTATCACAAGTAAGTACAGCAGAAATGAGGTGACAATAATAAGTTCTACACATTAATATAAATCACCACTTCATAAATAATTTAGAAAAATAATTTTGAAATAATATTTTTAAATAAACCACATTTTTGGCAGATTTAAGGTCCCAGCAGAATTAATTTCCCATTGATATGCAAAAAAGCAATAGAAGTTTCATGACTTCATAGCAAATGCACCATTGTATTACAAAGCACAGTTAGCTATTTATATAATAGCTATTTAATAGAATCGGTTTTTTAAGAGGACAACAGTGTCCCATTTTACCCCAGATTAAAAAAAAAAAACCACAAAGAAAGCATTTTGCTCATGGTCCCTTACCATATAAACAAAACTTCTGGGGAAGAGTGTAAGCTCAAGGACATGAGCTACTATAGTTTTCATGGGGCAGTCAGCCCTTATTCAAACAACCAATACACTGAGGTATCTTTTTTAAACTTCAGAATACTTAAAAGATCATTACACTAATCCTGAATATGCCTCCTTTTAAAACAGGTGAGGTGACAAAGACAGAGAAAAAAATCTGTTTAAGAGTTTGAGGGATGCATTGTTTACAAAAAGGTTTCTTTTTAACATAGAAAACTCAAATATATTTGGATTCTGTTAGTTTCAATGACACTGGTGTTTTCAAATTAATTATTTGCCATTGTAAAAAGAAATTATTTCAAATACCTATGCCTAATTTCAACAGTTTCTCTTTAACATTCATATCCACTGATGTTACTCCCCAGTGTCAAAAGAGATTTCTTGATTAAGCATCAGACTTGTTCCTGCCCAGCATAATATCAGAATTATTAATGCCAGTCTGCAGCCAGCTCTTCTCCAACAGCTGTGCTGCATTTCATTGTTATGCAACACCAAAAATAATTTCAAGTTTTCCCTGTGAGAACGACTGTGAATAACTAATTTTCTCTGGTTTTAGGGTCAAGATTTAATGCAAGCATGTCAAGCAATAGTCTGAAACCAGTCACCTTTTTCACACCAATATCCCAAGTGAAAACTAAAAAGCAAAAAGCAAATTAAAAAAAGGGAGGTAATTTACAGCAGCAGTTTGAACTGACAATGAAGAGCAAAGGCCAGAGGAGAAATGTAAGAATATAGGGCAGAAGAATTTTTTGAAGAAAGCAAGAAGTGCCTAGAAGCAACAGTACAATAAAAAGAAAACTATTACCCTAACACCTTTTGTACATTTTCCAAGAAATACAAAACCAAAGCCCATTCATAAACATGCACCTGGACTGCAAGGCTCTGACAGAAGAAAAACAGGATTTTGTGTGGGGTTTCTCTATGTAGATACGGCATGAATTCTTCAATGAATGGGTTTATGAGTTGGAAATCTCATGAACAAGTAACTCCAGCAAAATTTTGAAATCCACCACAAAAGCAGTGTAAGCAAGAGTGAAACCAAAAAACAAAATAATGAGGGTCCCTGAATTTGTTTCCTATGCTTAGACAAAAAGCCAAGTGGCATAACCATTCCTGGGTAAGAGGAGTTTGACACAGTGTAAGAGGAATTTCAGTGTCTGCCTGAGTTGTTGAAGAACTCAGCAACTCAGATGACCGAGCAAATATAAAGTGTCTGCTAAGCAGAATAACAAAAAAACCCCATACCTTTATATAGTTTTTTAATAGCTTAAAAGACTGGAAAATGTCAGAAACTAAGATTATTGACCTGAAGCTCTGCAAGGTCTATGTTTTTATACTCGTGAGATTCAGCTAGACTACAACAGCAATGTCTGCTGAAACTCCCCAATCCTGAACACAAGGCAGAAAGGGATCTGGAAAGGACAGTGTAAGTGCACCAAAACAGCTGCATTCCCTTCAACACCCCAAGTCCACAACTACAATTAGCATTCAGAACAGGAAATGCAGATCTAATCCCAAATGTGACCTTTACTGTGCTCTGAAAGACCCATTTTTTAGACTCCAATAAACACTATTGTTCCTTGAGGGTTACCTGACAAAAGCAGCAAACAGTCATAATACTACATTTTTTGCTTAAAGCAACAACTTTTATTCTTAGACTTAAAGAAGAAGAAGACATCTTTGTATAAGACACAAACTGTCACTGATAGTTGCACAGCTGATAATAGAGTCAGGCCAGCAGAGAAGCCAAAACTTCCCCTGGGGGATGTGTGTGTTTTAAGAACACTCTGCAGAGTCCACCTTTACATCAGGCTGGGTATGTTTGAAGATCGGGAAGTCAGGAGTTGCCATCTGATCTGTCTAAGCTCAATACTGAGACAAATGTATTCTGGTTCAGTTTAGAATCAAGTGTGGGAAAAGTTAAGCCCTACTCCTTTTCCATGCATGAACTTTAACTCTTGATCAGTATGTGGTAAATGTTTCTTCCTTGAAGAAAAACCTAAGTGAAATATATATGTAATGCTCTAATGATACAGTACGAAACAACACAGTCCCAGATATGACCCTACAAAGTTCCTTTCACATGAGTAATCCCACACTAGTTAAAAAAGATGAGATTAGTAGGCCTTAATTCATTTATTTGTTTTGATGTTCTCTCTCAATTCATATATATCAATATAAAACCCAACAATATTTATTAAGCAGGAAGTTTAAAAGCAAACAGTTTAATGATCCTTAAGGAACACCAGAGACAGTAAAACAGTGCTGCAGGAAGAGCTCTAGTTTACTCTTTCTAAATGCACAACTCATACTTTTTTCTGTGCCTTTTGATATATTGTTATGATACATACATTTTGTGCAACAGCAGGACTCAGAAACATGGACTGAGTTTAAACTTCACGTCTCTGAGGGCAGCTCTTCCATGCCTGATGAACATCACGGAACTCCGCTTCTTATCATCAAAAAAATGGCAGTTTCCCATACTTACACAGCTGTTTAATTCATACAGCAGACTTGAAATGTTTTTGAACACTATCCTTAAGTTTTCTTGACTTCTGTGTTCTAACTAACTAAGTTTTTCTACAGGCATCAAAAGACATGGTTAAAAGTCACAGCAATTTTCTTAACAAACATACTCCAAGAGCTATTGCTTCCCATTACACAAGGCCAAGGGCCAGACATGAAGTTCCATTACATGAACCCTACAGAAACATATAAAAACACCCATAAAAATGCATGTGTTTATATGGCAAAGAGATATGAATGAATTAACACTCTACACAGAAACTACCACAATATTATTAGAGTTTATTCAACCTGCAAGAATTTTATCAAATCTTAAATCATGTTCCCTTCCTTCTTTCCTCCCCACATGCATCAATGGACTCTTATGTTATGGTTTGCAAATATTTAAAGTGGTGTGTCAAGTCCTGCTACAGAAGCCTGATGGTCATGCTATGCTATGAATAACAGACTGAAAGCACGGAAAACAGTTCCTAAATCAAATTACAACTCTTGGGGATAAACACATTTCCAAATGATGTAATTACAACAATATGTCACACTCTGCTGAAGACCTCATATAACATTAAAATAAAGAATGAGTGGGTAGGAAATATAAGCAAAGGATGACATAATACTGGTCCGTGCCAGTTTCTGCCTGTTTTCAATCAGGCCAGACGTCAGAAAGTAACTTGGGAGGGGGGAAAAAAAAAGTCTCACTAACAATCAAGGGAATTTCTGTTTAAGTCAGAGGCCTGTGCACCAAGATCACATTTGACCTTGTAATATAAATAAAGTAACCCTAATGAAGTGTGCATAGAGCCTGGGAAAGACAAGCCCCCCTGCCTACCTTCTCACACTGAGTCCCAAATAAGCACACCAATATGACTTAAGACATACTTGCAGAAAAGTTTATTATTTTATTTTTACCCCGTATATATCCCATGCCAGTAAAAACTGCTGCATCACAAGCTCTTAATTTAGTCCCTTTTAGACATAAGAGGATCTTGGATGGTTGATCCTAAACATGGCTGCACTAAATAACTCATAAATGAGCCGACAGAAAACACGTATCTCAAACTCAGTTAAATGCTTTGTGTGCACAAGTAAAACGAGTTGTATCTGGTTCAGACCTGAATCCTTGGTATGGTAGTAAATCACATTATCAGCCTATAAAGTGAAGTCACTTGATTCTATCAAAACTGAATAAACTCCATTGTGGCTTTGCTATAATCCCCTTATGAGAACTGTGTGCATCATTATTTACTCAACTGTTATGTGGGTGGAAACAGGAGACATTCACCCCTGGCAAATATGTGTGCAACTTCTCTCAAGTCAATACCGTTGCACCTGCTTAGACCAGAAATGAAGCTTGTCTCTGATGACAACAGAGATATTATCTAGAGGTAAAACAGTTCCTGTTTTGTCTGAAAAATTAAATACTTCCAACCATGTCAAGTCACTTGCAAATCCTGCCCATAGAGGAAAGAGGAAAACTTTTGGAAGTACTAATGCCATAAAACAAGGAGCTTCTGGAGACGGAAATCCTGATGAGATTCATACCCTCCCCTGTACTTGTCTTCTGCCATGAATCTTCCATGACAGCTCTGGAGCCTGACATGCCATGGTTCTTGCTTGGATAACAACAGCATCCTTACTGGGAGCCCAGAAAAGCTCAGTGCTAAAGACAACTGCCAGAGAAAAAGTAGGCAGCTCTCTGCCTATTTACTAGCATCTTTCCAGGTGCTGTAAGGGATCAGCAAGAGAGAAGGAAAATGACTGCTGACTAGAAAAGGAAGAGGAAAAGGGAGGGAAAGCAATGACAAATCAGCCAAGTACATTTCCTCTGCCAGACCTCCCTACAGAATCAGCCACTCACCTAGACCTCTTCCCTCAAACTCCCTTCCTCATCTCCATCACTCTTAGCCTCATGTAAAAATCCTTTTTCTCTTACAAGCCTGAAGTTTCTCCCAAACCTGGCCACTCTCATATACTGAAAAAAAACCAACCCAAAACAAAAATCCAAACCCAAGAAAACCATAAAAGTCACTTCACCTCATGCCATTACCTATTTAACTACTATGATCACACTTGCTACATATTTCCTCTTCCTTTCACATGTCTGAGTTATTTTTCATAGTAAAGACTTCAAAACACCTAGCACACTTGGGAACACGATGTAATTATGTGTTTTAAAGATGACTACAGTCAGGATTATGAAGACACCATAAAACCAAGTTTCCCTTGAGTGAAATTCCTTCCTTTCACCCAGTTTATCAAAGGAACGTGGTTCAAAGCTCCCACTGTCTACTAATAAAGACAGCTGATCTACCAGAACTTCCATTCATACAGAAATAGAAGCTGCCCTTTAAATGGGACCTGGCAAGAAATACTGGAATTTCTACACTTTTTGATCTTAAAAATACCAACTAAAAATTAAGTGAACTCATTCAGCTGACATCATTGGCTTGTATTTCTGGGACTTGTCTCAATTTTACTGGAACACATACCCCAGCTTTAATGAATTGGTTGTCCAGTGAGCATAAGATGGACCAGGTCATCATGAAAGCCTTGCCCAGCTCATTCTAAATTGACACAGGTTGGGTGAGTGCCAGCAGTGTGGAATGGCACCCAGTGAAATCTGCACATAACATTTTCAGAAATACGTGATAAATTTTTACTATTTTTATATGATAAATTATAATAGCCACAAGCAGGAACCACTTTCCCTATGTAAGCCACACTGCATCTGCAGAGAAATACAGCCAACCACAACATGCAATTCCCAATTATTATGGGGGCCAGGTACATAAAGAGTTTGTTTAATTAGTTGGTGATATTGGAGCACACGTGTTTGGAGACAACCACTCACTGAAACTTTACCAAGATTGTGTTCATACTCCTCTCTCTACACAACATATAAAAACATCAATCTCTTCTTTGTGGTGACCAGAGACAGGACCTGAGGGAGTGGCATGAAGCTGTGTCAGGGGAGGTTTAGGTTGGATATTAGAACAAGGTTCTTCACCCAGAGGGTGGCTGAGCACTGGAACAGGCTCCCCAGGGAAGTGGTCACAGCACCAGCCTGACAGAGCTCAAGAAGTGTTTGGACAACGCTCTCATGCACAAGGTGTTTACTCCTGGGGTGTTCTGTGCAGGGCCACGAGCGGGACTCAGTTCTTGTGGGTCCCTGCCAGCTCAGCTTATTCTGTGATTCTGTATTATATCCAAAAAATACAATAGCTACAATAAATACAGTGAACACAAATTCACTGCATCCTATGAAATTAAGCATAAGCACTGAAAACAAGTCCCTGAAGATTAGTGACTGAGTGGGAGAAGTCAATTAACTTCATCCAGTTCTTAATTTTCAGAAAATTGCCTACAGTCAAGTGAATGCTGCTACAAAATTAACAATAAATTTAGATTATAAAATTCATACGTTTTGTTGCATTTCCCACACTATATCTAGTTAGCATACATGAAAAATAGTGACATTTACTTTTAGCTGTATTCAACATCCACCAAGCACTTGGTTTTTAGCAGTCTAAACCAAACACTACCTTTAGTTCCATAGTATTTTTCATGCCAATGCATCACAAAGCTCTTCATTTGTTTACAAAGCTGTTTGTTTACAATAAACTCCGCCCTGTACTTCAGGATACAAAGTTTCATATTACATCTAATTAGGCTGAACAGGAAATGGGAAGAGCTAAAACCTGTACAAAGTACCAAGGTTTTAAACACTGTTGATTCTACATAAATATTGCCAGGTTCTTTATTTCCTTTTAAATGGTAAATATCTCACAAGTGCCATAGAAGTAAACAGAAACATGTCAAAAAATTGTGCTGTATGACTTAGTGATGAGTACTTAATGTTACAACGGCAAGGAATCTCTACAAACTGGTCTACGTGAATTTCTACAGTCTAAATTTAAAGTTGTGATCCCCCCCACCTCCAAGTTTTACTTAACACGATTTCCTTTTTTCATTTTGCTTTAAGCCTCTGGCCCTAAAATTAAATTCAATTAAAGTAACTGAATGATACAAGTCCAGCTAACAGTTCTAATTTGTTCTAAGAAAGCCAAATTTTGAAAAGCAGTTCAATGTCAAGGTATTTTTTCACTCAAGTCAGTTGAAGTAGCTAATTCTTCTGATTTTGTGGGTGAATCAAGCCATTTGGTATGTAGCCGTCATTCACATGAGTAAAAAAATCTGGTAAAAGGAACAGTGATAAGTTTCTCAAACAGAATAAAACTTCTTTCGAATTCCATGAAATGCAATTGATCTAAACTAACTCCTCTTCCTCTCTATTAATGTTCTAAATGAAATGTTGTAGTGCCTCACTCTACATAAATTTAATCATCTTTTGAACAAATAAGCTTTTTTCTATGTATGCAAACTCTACCAGCTCCAAAACTGTGTGTCTCACTCACGACTTATAGCACACGTATCTCCCCTGCAAAGGACAATTCATTTATGTTTCATTCCTTCAGATGCTTGTTGAGTAAGCTGTCACACTTGGATTAAATGAGTTCTTCTCATTTGTTTGGCAGCTAGTAATGCAGGAAACCAAAAAACTCTTCCAGTTGATTGAGTTCCTTCAATAGGAGAGCTGGCATTGACTCACAACTCCATTTAAGTGGAACAATAACAGTATCACGTTACCTCCTAACAATAGCTCCAGTGTTATCTGGCATTGCTGGCAAATGTCTCAAGATGAAGACAAACTTGTGAATTCATAGAGATCTCCCAAGAATGTTTTCTCATTCAGAAAAAAAAAAAAAAAAAAACAGGAATAATAGCAACAGTGTTGGGTTGGTTTTTTTTTTTATTTTGGCATTCATAAGAAATAAAGGATTCTTACAAACACTCCTACCTTTAGAATTAATATCTTTCTACTACCACACATTTAAGAATTGACTGTTAGCAACATTACCATTTCATAGTTGAGGACACTGAAACCAAAAGGAGAGAGACTTCAATCAAGTTTGAATAATGACTAAACTACAAGGAAGACACAACTTGAGAATCTCAGTTTTCAGATCCTTGCCACTGCATAGACTATTCTAGGGCCTAGTTTCAACTACTGCAGGGTGTTCTTGTCTTCTGATGCTCAGAGGAAGTTGAAGGGAGGAGAAGCGTACTGTCAGTGAAGTGGGAAGATGATTTCTGAGCATCACAATCACCTTTCGGCTAGAAGCCTAAGAGAGCTGCAGTATCACTGACTGACAAAACAAACAAAAAAAACCCAAAACAGGCCTTGGCAACATAAGGGCAACTGAAAACCATCCTCCCCATGAATCCTTTTCTGCCTCTGAATTCAGCTCATTTTGACTGTAAGACCTGGACTTAGATGGAAAACGGATATTATCTTTTGTTAAGTTATGACGAATTCTTCAAAACCACTGAAAAAAGGAAACAAAGGTATTATTTCATTATTCTGTATTATTTCGTTTTACCTCACTGATGTGTACAAAGTTCCTCACAACTGCCAGTATTTATATTTGTCTCTTCACAACTAAAAGCTTTGTGAAATTTTATTGGATTTTTCACGCCTTAGCAGCTGTTACTCAGCATTGCTCTATTTCCCTCAAGCAAGTCAGAGCGATTTATACTAATATACCAACAAAGGAGGTAGGAAACAAGTAAGGATAAACAAGGCTGCTAGAAGCATGTTTAAAATCTGTTATTAGCTCATGCTGACCCCCATTTCTAAGGGCAGACATAGCCAAGATCTAAGAACGCTTTGTAAGATCAACAGCAATAAGCTTAGCTCAAAAATTAATACATAATAGGACAGGCTGCCTTCAGCACAGTTCATTGCACTTCACATACCTATATGCTACACAAATATTGAAGAAAATAGTATCTCCTTTAGCCAAATTACATGCTTTCAGGTCGAGAAACATCAGCCAAAAGCCTAGGTTTTGAGCAAATACTAGCAGCATGGCCCATTGTAAAAACCAGTAACTTAAAACACACTGGCTCAGATACAACTCTCCACACATGTGGCTTCTAATAAGGTATGTTACCCACACACCACTAGCCAGCAGATGTTTCAAACAGTTGCCATTTGAACCAGAAAAACAATCCTGGATGGATGTTTGTTATTTTAAACTCCTACCAGGCACCCCAAGCTACAAAAAAAGGAGCAACTGGTATTTTTTATATTTATGTCATTTGCTAATCTCTTACTCCAGAAACAGGTAACTTATCAAGATAGTCCAAAGAAAGTAGAAAAAATAAAGCATAAGGAGCAAACCTCCAGCAATTTACTAACACTGCATAAAGGTGCCCAAACATATTTCTTCCATCGAGAGGCTGTTTGAAGCTTTGTTAATTGCTTTATCTGTTAATCTCCAAGTACGATGTTTTAAGTCTTCAATGCAAGGAAGGACGTCTGGTAAAAATAGGTAGTGGCACCCACAGGAAGGTGCTCAACTTCAAGCCAGGCCATTATAAATACAGAAGGCTAAAACAGAACACATGAAAAGACTGAATAGGGGTCCCCTTCCTCCCTCACCCTCCCTCTAACCTAGGAAGAGCAACCTTTCCCAGAAAGGTGCTAACGAATCATAAAAGATGAGCAGCGAAGAGCACGGTGAGGGGCATTACATGGTTTGAGACACATCAAAGGTACAACCAACACTTCAATATTTTGAACACTTGAGGACTTCTTGTCCTCACTTCCTGACTTTCCTGATACAAAGAGAGAAGCAAAGCAGCACTGAAGCAAATTAAAGCAGAGGTTGGCTCAGAAAGTTTATGAAAGCTAAACCAAGGAATATAACAATAAAAGGAAAAAAACACCTGGTGACTTTGAAATTTTTATACCAACAGTAAAAATGGTGTAAAGCAACCAAAACATTCCAATGTGTAAAGTTCCAAGGTCATCACTAAGGAGTAATACAAGGACAAAAGCGAGACTAATGTCTATCTCTCCCATTTTCATATTTTAATACAGAAAAATGAAAAGCCAGATGCTATTAGTCAAATGGTTCTTGGTTTTAGTTGCCCCCATGACTTCTAATTCTGCACACACAGAGCAGACAAGGCTCACCTCTGAAGAAATTAAGGCCTATCAGACACAGGAAAATATTTATATTCAAAAGTATCAGCAAGCAAACAGTTAATTGACATAACTAACAGAAGCAGATGCAGCAACATCAGAACACTCTCAAAACATGTGAGCAAGGAGAAAGAAAATTGGAAACTTTGGATATGGAAAAGTCTTTTTCCAGCTGCAGTACTTTGGATCCAAAGGGGTCTGAGACAATAAAACAAGTACTCATTTTCCTTTGCAGTGAAAATCCAGAGTTCTAATGAAATGCAAACAGATTTGAAATGGCATTTTGCAGTTCTTTCACAACTTTCTTTCTTTAGAGAGGGTAGCAAACTTACACAGTTTTTAAGTAGACAGGTATAATCCCTATTTCACAGCAGAGATGTGCTGTGACTTGTCTGTATTAAGAACTAAGTCTAGGACAAAGGCAGGAATAGATTTCTGATCTCGTGATTCCTACTCTTAGGCTGTCACCACAAAGCTAGCTCTACTTAATGTCAATACAGCTATCACCTGTGAAATCCCCACAAAACTGTTGTTCTGAGACAATACCTGAATCTGCCTCTAATCAAAGATTCAAGAAACTGAGACAGACTTCACAGGGTGTTTCCTTGTGGAATATGTATAGGCAGGAAACATGATCAGTCTTAAAGAAAAGTTTTAGCAAACTACAGTCCACAGTTTCTCCAATAAAAAGCAAGAGAGAATCATGCCTAACTGGATATCAACAAGACAGCCACTGCAGGAACAGGTAACATTGCACTGCTGACATGCACAATTAACACTACATTGCTCATTGTTGATCGTGTTCTGTGGCACTTGAACAAACCTGTTACTTCTGTGAGCTCCTTAAAAAAAGCTTTTGCTGGAAGTCAGACACAAAGACTAATTTCATATGCTTATGCTAATAATCACATAAACAAACCCATTAAGTTTAAATACTCATCCCAAAAGATTATTTACCATGCCTTGTCATTTGTGTAAATGCTTACAGAGAATCACATAACTGAAGTATGGAAGTCCTCTGTACTTGGATGTACAAGAAAACCAGTATTGTGATAATGAAAAGGCAGGGTCACAGCAGCAAGGCTACAATCCAGTACAATGCAGGCATAGCACTTAAACTACAAAGGTGGAGGAATATGTTAAAATCCTGTTTAAGATGGTCAACAAGTGCGTTTTTGCAACTTTAAAATGGAAATATGCAACTTCTTTTCTGTCCACAGACAATTAGAAGGTCAGTAAAAGGCAGACTCTCTTCATACTTTTGTATCCTGCCCTTGAATAAAAAGAAGAAAAAAAAAAGAAAAGACTAAGCCTTTTCAGCATGAGCTCCAGTACTCTTCTGGCACACTGCAAAAGCAATCAGCAGCACTGAGAATACCTATTATTCAGATGCACTAAGAACAGCAAGCCTCTGAGGCTTTCTGCACTTTTTACTTCTAGCTCAAGTGCTCAAGGATAAATGCAATGTACCCAACAGTCTACTGTAAATGAGTCTAAATACATGTATTTTTTCTGAAAACATAAAAAGTCTGCGCCTGCAGATGATTAAAGAATTCTGGATTGCCTGAGAAGACAGACATCATATACTTTTTCAGTACAGTAACAGCATATGTAGCAGAACTCTGCTATTGATCCCAGTCCAGGAAGAACTGGGGCATGAATGACTCTGCAAGGGCCAGTACCCCTACACATACATTGTGTTTCTGCTGCAACACAACATCCACAGTATCGCTGGCTGAAACAACTGAATTAACCTCATACAATGGTAGAATACTAGCAAACGAGAAATATAAAAGTAATATATACACATATATATGTAAAAAAATATATAAAGTGTATAAATACTTGAAAGCAAAAGGTTTTTCCTGTTTATCATCGTGACTTTCAAAAAGTCAAAGTCATTCACCATACCAGCAGGAAGCCCATATTGCCAGTCGACATAGTAATTAATTGTTGGTAGGACTGAAATATTCTCCAGCCATTAATCTTCTCGGGTAGCCCCACCTCTCTGAAGATACCGATTATTTTACAGACTGACATTCTGAAAGCTAAACCAATTTAAAGCAGTCAGATGATAAGGTGCAGTAAGAGGAACTCAGCTGAGTTGATGTAAGAGATCAACGGCTGCAGGAAAGAGGTCCCATACTCCCTACTCCTCTTAGCATTCTCCTTTCAGCCACATGTTCCTGATGCTTCCTGGTATGAGTTCTGACTCATTTAATCCTTCAGTGAGCCAATTCACTGGCCGAAGCTAATTTATCCAGAATGAGCCTTCTGCAAGTTGATAACCTCAATCAATTTACCAAGGGATCAGATGAACATCAGAACAAGCAAGGGAAGAAAAAGATGAAGGACTACTCCCAGCAGCAACAAAATGCTAAGTTTGCTTGGCTGTCTTCAAATCTGATCTTTAATCGCTCATGAACACCAGAGAGCAAAAAGGAACTTTCGTAGTGAGTTATTAAGTAATTAATTTATTTTGTTACTTAAAAGGATCTCATCCTATATTGGAACTCAGCTAGAAATTCTTGCAGCTATTTGAAGAATAGTGTTAGAAGAACACCACATATTTACAATCCGCTATCCTTGCTCATGTTAGGCAGTAATTTTTTTTCTACAAGTAGCATCAGTGAAGATGGTAGAACTGTTTTCAGAACATGGCATCATTTTACAGAAAGGTACTAGAATCTGGTTGCATTACAAAATGTGAATTCAACAATGATATCTCTCTTATATAACTGCTATTTAATCTTTTCTACGTAAGACACAGAACTGTAGAATCATAATCTCATCATATAGAGAATGCACAGGACACAGAAGAGATGCTTGATAATCTACTGGCAAAAATCTAGCTACTGAGTGTCATTTTTCTTGCAGTGCCCGTAATTCAGTTATGATGAATTTGTCTTCGAGATAAATTAATCATTGTTCATCACGGCTCATGTTGCCTCACCACTCAGTTTGGTTAACAACACATTATTTAAATTAATTCCCTGATTTGCTGCATACTTTCATCAACATTACTTTTCCCATGAGAAATTGATTTGCCTTTCTACATGTACCTTAAAAACAATGTGGTAAGAAGTAATTCTTGCCAAGTAACGTTTATGCTTATGTATGCAAACACATAACTCCCATTAATTAAAAAAAGTTATCAATGATGTAGTAAGATTTGAAAGAGTCTTTTGCATGCTCTTACTTAATATCAGGGGAACTTAAAATACCAAAAAGGTGTACTGTTATTTAGAGAGAGAATTTGTACAGTTATTCCCACCATAATGAACTTAGACTATGCAAAAATATTATCCTCACACACATGAATATTTTCTTGCTCTTAGTTTTGTTATATGAAAAATGCCATCTTAATTTTTTTGTGTCATCTCTGAAACATAAAAACATGAATTCTGCCTTTCTGTAAGGCAGATCTCTGGATAGAAGTGTAGTCAGTTTCCTGAATGGTCGCCCTAAAACTTCAAAGAAACTGGATAAAATTTCACAAGCTAGGAGTCTCTTTCTGCAGCCCACATACCTCCTGCTTCCAGGGGGTTCAGCACAGCATCTTAGCCCCGCTCGCTGTACAAGGGAGCCACCAGAGAGTTTTGCAAGCACATGTGTCAAAGCAAGTTACTAAGGAGTCGGGCAAACAACTTTTGGTTTAAGCCTTTAAAAGGTTCATTTCAAACATAAACAAAGATACTCGGAGTGACACGACCGCTTTCAAGTGTCACTACACACTGCAGTGCCGCAGGGAGTTTTGCGCAGTCAGCAACATGCTTTTCACACTGGAAGTTCAGAGGCAAGAGCCACAGGCACACCAATTCATTACATATGAAGCACTTGAGCCCTCCATAGTTCATAAATCACATGCATACAGTTCCAAAAGAGAATGCCATTCTTCAGTAGAGACAGCATTATCAGTCACAAAAATAGATTTGAGTTCATAAGAGGACATTCAAAGCAACCAAAATGGGGTAATCTACAGACAGAACACCAGTCCATTCTTTCACAAAGATAAAGAAATTATCAGGAAAAACAAACACTAAAATTTCAGGATCAATGAGATTTTCAGTTATAAATAAAAGAAAACACCACCACCAAACAAAGAACCAACAAAAAACATTCACGCACACGCAGTGCTTCAAGTAAAGCAATCCTTTGTGTTAGGGGAACATCAAACTACGGTTTATTTAATCTAGAGACTGTTCTCAAAGCAGGACTCAATTCAACAATGTCAAAACTTCCAGCTAGTTACAGGAATATACAGCCATTCCCCACACTTTTGCCATAGCCTGCCATCTTAAATAAGCATTACTTGATTCAGCAAAGGAGCTCTGCTCCTCTTCTTCAGCAACCCCGTGAAATGCTGTACAATGAAGTACAAGCTGCAACAGAGATCTGAAAATTCAAGTCCTCAACTTTTCACGGTCTTCTGCAAATGCGTCTTAATTAGATGCAACGTCAGTACAGACCAACTGTGTGCTGATGGCAGGAAATGTGGAGCTAGCTCTCAGGTTCCATTTCAGGTACCTTTTGATTTACTATGTGATACTAGGCAAGTCACTTCCCATTATTTATTTATAAGTTACATCTAATTATCTAGGAAGCCTAATTAGCTCATCTGGAAAGTGATTTGAAATGCACAGATGAAAGATAGTGCGTATTTCTCAACTCTTGTCATCTGTGCCAATAAAATACCTATTTCACAATTAGCTTTAACTGTATTTTTGATAGCTACTGCCTCATCCCTAGAAATTACAGCTCTGAAAGTCACAAACAGAAAGACTCATTGGGATACAATGCTAATGAAGTGGTATGTGAAACATCTATAGATAAGGCTAATATTCTAAAGGCCTTTTTGCAATCATTCAGCATGCAATGAAGCTTTCTTCCCAGTTGGGTTTCCCTCAAATGAAAACCAAAAGATTCATTCTTAAACTCTCATTTGTATCACAGTAAGCACTTCCAGCACAGGTCTGTGTCTGTCTCAAAAAAACCACCAAAAAACTGGCCTAAGAAACCAAATCCAATCTTAAGATTGATTAAAATGTCCTAGAAAGCTTTAGTAAATGTGTCTTATTACTTCATGTAGAAGCCCTACATTCACTTCTGGAAAACTTGTGAAACGTTAATAGAACCCTTAGAACAGACAAAATGCTTAACCTTGGAGCAGAGACCGGGTGAGATGGGCTGAAGTAAAACGGGGACAGAGTAGGCAGTCTGAAGCACTGTGGGGGTTACATCTCCCACGCTCCAGCCATGCACCAGCCCCAAGGAGGGATTCCAACAGCCCACGAACAGGAGAGAGGCTCACTAAATCCTACTACTCTTTCCAACCAAGTCTAGTGTCCTTTCTCTACAATAGCTGGTATGGGATGTTTCATCCAAAACTGTAAGAAGTTATGTGGGAAACAGTTACAGAGTAATCAATTCAGCATGTGAATCTCTGGTTAAAGAAATCAAAGAGCACATGTCCTAAAACACATATACCCATCTGTCAAGGTTCAGTGTTCATTCTAATTGTAAGCATTCTGTGGCCCAAGGCACTTCATCTTGTGCATGTGTACACATATTAACCTAGTGAGTTCTCACCCTTACTCGCATTCTACCATTCTACATACCACTGGAGTAAAGAAACTTAAATATAAGACTATGTAGGGTCAATCTACTTGGCATGACATTATTTTTTTAAAGCCAAATTATTTTCAAACACCTACATCATTTTAAACACAAAACCCACTGTTTTAAGTAAGAAAATGGTGCAACTTTTAATACATCACAACCAAGATAAAACCACATCATTTATGACTTCCTCTGAAGGAGGTCCCATCTCAATACTTCATTCACTCCTTCAGGCAAAAGAAAAAAATCTTCCTGCAATTTACCCTAGTCCCTTGTTACTGCTGGTAAACATATCTGCAGTCAGCTTCCTGGAAGATGATCTCCCATAGAATCAGGGAGGTGGCTGCTGCTCCTGCTAACAGGACTCCAAAGTAGCAGAGAAATCTGGCTCTATCAGCATGTGAAGGAGGTGAGGCAGGGGAACCTGTGACTGACTTGATTGCACAAGCGACCACAAACACGGTCAAACCAGCTCACCATCTTTGTACCTTTCTTCTCTGTACTCATCCATACTTCTGTTACTTATGATTCCCACCACGTTACACAGAGATGAAAAAGGATACAACCCAAGTTTGGATTTGTTGTTGGATACAACCCAAGTGGCAAATACATCATTTTTCCCATCCCTGCTAGACTCCATGTTTCTCATTGCCTCATTTCAGCTACATCCCTGTTTTCTCACCAAGTCACAGGGTAGGGAGAATGCTGCTGCTATTTAAATTGCTGGCCTCTTATAGCTTAATAAAGTCAATTTTGGCTCAGAACACATAAGGCAAGGTGAGTATTATTGTTCCTTTTTGACAAAACAAAAAAACTTAAGAACATCTTTTCTAAAAAACACTGCACACACGCTTGACCACTACAGCATAGCTCCACTTGATGTGTTTCTCACCAGTGATGGGTGATCAGTATTTCTTCAAAACACAGGTATTAGATATATTTTATTCTCTGAATTTCTTATAAGATGTCGTAGAAATCAATTAACAAAGAAAATCAAAATTAAATATAGAGGTCTGCTTTAAATCTTCTGTACAGAAGGGACACAGAGCAAGGACAGGGGTACTAAAGTGAATTTGAAAAGCTTTGTGCACTTCTAGGACCCTACTTGGTATGCCTGCACACCACTCCATCAGCAGCATTCTCCTTCTGTCCTGTCCACAGATTCAGCTTCTGTCCCCAACTCATCACAACCTCCAAATATCAACAGCATATCCTAAATTTACTGAAGTGATGTAAATTCAATATACCCCCACTTATAAACTGACCATAAATAGGAGAAATAAGGAGTTGAAAATATACCTGACATTCAAAAGTGACTATACCCAAGTCTTTCAAGTTATGTAATAAAGTCATGAATAAATGGTGTGTAATTCATTGGGTAGAGGAGACAAGAGGCCACTTGGTGCCTCTTACCTGCAGGACCCAGGAACACAGTACATAACACACAGTATATAACTCATTCTTACATCTCACTAGCAATTAGGTACTACCAGCTCTACTGCCATTCTAACACGATGCTCAGCCACCCAAGCAGTCAGGGAAATAATGAGGCCATCAGATTATTCCGTATCCCTTACTGCCACAAAACCCAACTAGGAGTAGGTGCACCTTTTGTTTCTCTCTCTCTTTCACGCTGTAGAGTATGCCTGAAGGTTACAAACTAATAGAGACATATAAAAATATCTGGATGCTTTTGTATCTGCTACCTTAACAATATCTACCATCAAAGAAGAGTATTTTCAAGGAAAAACTTCTGTCTTGTCATCTTATCAGGCACTTGAGATCCTAGCCAAAGGGCAAAAATAGAACACAGTGCTTCTATGTGGTGTGCATGATGTATGAGTAAAGTTTATCTGTACAGTACATGAGCAATCGTGAAATGGGTTGCCAGTGATTCTACATTATTTTCTTTGTGATTATAGCACCCTCTTGCCTGGGCCAAACAGAAGAGAATGTATCGTTCTTCCCTGCTGCAATACCAAACAAAAATATTCTGCTTTGCTGCATTTTTAATTACTAGCTCAACTGGGAATAAATTAGTTATATTGCAATCACCTAATACACAATGGTTAAATAATTACACTACGTAATTTTGCAAACTTTAAAATACTTTTCGAAAAAGTTTTTCCTCCCTTTCTCATACTACAATGTAACTATTTTTTAAGAATATATTTCTCTGCAACTGAAAAAAAACCGAGAAAAGATCATTATGTGTCTGTTTCCGCATTTATATTCAGGCATTTGAAAGGTACATCCCCTGCAGAGCACTTCGCTGACATATAAACTATATTTTAGTTATTATTTCACTAATTTAACATCAGCTACAGTTAAAATATAAACAGGTCACTGTGTTCAAAACAGCTGGCATTGTTGGGACAAGTGGACTGGGTGGAAGATGACCAAGTTTTCTCATTTTTTAAATGCTTTTTCAACAGCTTTGTTCCTCTGTTGTGATTTCAAGCTGCCCTGTCTCTGGGTATTACTGCCATCAAAACATTTTGTAATATCAGGAGCCCCTTGACTGTTTCTTCACAATCACATTTCTACACTGCAACACAGAACGGCAAAGCCAGATCCTAAAACAAACTCACAGAGCAAATGGAAGCTTGTTCCAACAGCTTTCCTATGGCTCTCAAACACAGCAGGCAGCAGCTCAGCAATGACCCAGGAAAGGCTGAAAGACACTCATGCACAGTCCCAGCGAACCACACTGCTTTTGCTTCTCAGCTGCCTGAAAAAGTATGTTAAGGCTACTGGGCCAAGGCAAACACATGGCAGAATTTAAATTGACTGAAGGAGCTGTATTAAAATAAGCAGTGATGCAGTTTGAGAAATTAGCCTCATGGTATTCCACAGTTTCCAAATATCCTTCAGTATTTATGGAACATTTATATTATACTTATAAAATTAATGCACAAGGACACTTATCGGGGCATCGTGTCTAGTCTCCAACTCTCAGAGCTGCAACAAAATACAGTACTCTCCTCTGGCTGATCGAAGGACATTTAAAAGTCATTACTCCAGGCAGATTTACAACCCCACTACTAAATGATGATATCAATGATTCTCATTTCCACAATAAGCATAAGTTACTTTTCAACTTCACTAATTGTGTTTTATGCCATCAGAGGAGTCCAGTTGATACTTTACCTCTTCTGCACAGGGAAAATTCAAATATTCCTATCCTGTCATATCTTTAACTAAGTGCAGTACACAAGCAAATAGATTTCAGTCTCCTCTCAAAAGAGAGAGACTCCTGACAAGAGTTACAACTTTTCTCTAGTTTCTTCTTGGTATCTTTTAAATTCTGTTTACTTCTCAACAAATTCTACACACAAAGTCTGAAGAGTACCTTATGAGCTGGCATGCAAACTTCCCTTCATCTGTAAGATGCATCTCTTCTAAAATTCACATTTTCATTTTACCCATGGATGTTCACTCCAATAGCCAACACAACACAACCTTCCCCATTTCCAAATTATGACCTACTACCACCTTCACAAAACAAACTTTTTTTATTAGGACGTCAGTACGTGACTATTTGTGATGCTGTTTAATGGCATTTTCTATTGAGCCAATCTTCAAGGGCATTCAACTCCCTTCACTCTTCTGTATGCATGTCTGACAATACAAAGGGAGAAACTTAAACACTATTCAGTCCTTAGTCCACTCCAAGCCCAGCATGTATAGAACTGCATTTTAATGATATATTTCAAATTTCTGCATTTTGATCTATATGAAATAAGAAGCTGATTATTTTTTAAAAAGAAAACAGTCACTTACCTAGCATCACTTCCCACAGAATTAATTATTCATGTATTTTAGAATGCAAAGCCCAAGACCAGCCTGAAATATGTTTGGGATTTTACACTTCCCAGATTGGAACATGCAAGACTCCTAACTGTTGTCCCCATTCCTACCAGTATGCATTCAGGTATTTAGTACTAAACATGTGAGCAGTGCAGAAATTTAGGCACCTGCAGAAGCATCTGCTGGATCTAAGTCTAAAGGAGAAAACTGGGGTTTTATTTCCGGCTGTTCTCAAGAGCTCATCTTGCAATGTTTTATACTGGACTGAGTTATACTTCTCCCATCTGTAAACAAGGGAACACAATCAATCTGTAACAGAGGTACACTTCCAAGTTTAATTAAATGGCAATAAAGTGCTTTCAATTTTTCAGATTCAAAAGACGCTAGACAATAGAGAAATAGCATTATTACTATTTTCAGTTCTCTAGCAGACTTTAGTAGTAAATATTTCTTTCATCCTCATGCTCTGTATATACTAGACATGTCTCAGCAAGGACCATATATATCTACATGAAGATGCTAAAATACTTAGCCAGTGCAGACAGATTTCACTGTGTAAGAGATGTTTTTTTTCTTTTAAAAATCAGTGCTATGGGCAGATGTGCTAAGCTAGAGCAATCTATAACATGCTTAAATTCTCTTTCCTATCTTAATTTGGAAAGTTACATTAGCACCTTCTGGACATTATTAAGTATTAAATCATATTTGATTATTTCATTAATAGTTTGAATGATGGCCAATACTGACCAAATCTGTTCTCTTTCAAACTGCTACCAGAAGAAAAAAAACCCAAACCCAAACCTGTTTTTTACCAAGCTTCCAAACAGTATTTTAACACTCAGTGCTCACACATGTTGTTATTCAGCTTTCTAGACAAAGATTCAAGCACAAAATACTTCTTTCTCTAGTCAAGCTTGCCCAACCTTGCAGCAAAGCAAGCAGCTGGAAGAGCAAAGCCAAATGCACAACCAGAAGGTCCACCTCCACCTTATTCTTGAACACTGACATTCAGGTGACTCAGGCTGCAACTGCTGCCCGCATGCAGGAATCAGCATGGGTTGCAAGTACAGCTTTCATATGTGGTCCTTTCTTCCTCAAGAAAAAGACAGCAGGATACAAAGTTTCTCAGGGATTTAGTCCATGAACTACCAGCTGGAACACATAAATGTATAAATGCAAGTGTTTGAAGAAAAAAACCCACCCTTCAAAATGCCAAAATAACAAGAAAAAGATAACAAGAAAAAAAAGTTAAATATTTCATCACAGTAAGCGTATGGTAAAAAACATGACTGAGTTTTTAACACCATGAATAAAAACAAGATGCAGTCATTTTCTATACTCCCTAACATCAAAAGGGCTCTTTCTGTATTTGATCAATTTTCCTAGATTAATTACAAAGGCTCCAGTTATTCCATATGTTTTTTTCCTGAAGCATAAAATCAGGTCTTCAAACAGAAGTCATAACTATTTTTCCAAAGATTTTAGAGCCAGAACACGCTATTGCTACACTCAGACTATTTTTCTCATTCATTTGCAATGGATTAAGAGTTTTGAGGACCTGTTGAATGTTCTCTCATGGTTACAGATACATACAGGTTTTCTTCACCTTCTTACACTGTTCATCTACTTTCACCACATTTGTAAGAACTTTTTTTTCAAATCTTCTGACAAATCTGGCTGAAACTGGCCAGAAGTTCAAAGGTAATTTTGCATGCCTGTTCACAAGCACATGCACACACATGCATGTGATCCGGTATCTTTGGCCACAGCAATAAACTATGAAGTTTGGGGAAGGTAACTCTTGGAAATCAAAAAAATACCAAAAATAGTGAAAACTTTTGCACTCATTCCAATGCTCACTTATATTTTTTCACCCTCAGATAGTCAAGATACAATTTTCAATTCACTTACCATCATTCTGTTCATACAAAAAAAGTACACAGCACCACTAAATGGGATAGATCAATGTGCTGAATAATTCCTAGAGTCAGGCTTCAGCAAGCTAGTTATGAAATCAAACCCATTTTGCAGACAGACCTCTGTCTACAGGTGTCTCTCTTATGTGGTTGGGTTCCTTCATGTGTTGTTCTCCTTTTCTGGTTAGCTCAGTATTGGTAGGAAGAGAACGTGTCCGTTCCAGTTTTCAAAATCTTGTGCTCATTGCTAAGCCAGTGTATTCAAAAAGTTTAGATAACACTTGCAAGCCTAAAGAGATTGAATTCACTGCTTAGAGCCCACATGTGTTTCCAAGTATTAATGATGAGTTGATCTACAGAAGAATATTTACAGATTCTACAGAAAATTCATTCCAGGCTTTTGGTCATGGGAAACGTGCCAAAAGATAACACATCTCTAAAAGCCCAAGTCCCCATCATTTGTAGGGTGTGAATACACATCCAGAACTCTGCCAACCGTTCAGAATAGATCTCAAAGCTCAGCCAGGCATTCTTCACATTCACAGATCTGAAAGCATTGCTGCACATTGCAAACCTGGCTTTTGTCACAGTTTAAAAAAAAAATTTAAACAATCAAAATGCTAGAGCAGTTAATCCCTGGAAGGCCTCATGATCACATTCCTTGATGCGTTTGATAAATATGGAAATAGTGAAAATGTTCTGACTTGCTAAACTTGCAGTCTCTTTAATGCATTTCTTGGCCCCAACATGCAGAGACTGCTGACTTGGCACACCCAGAGGACCTTTGCTCATCTTCCTCAATAGACCCACACTGATAAGTCTGAGTTTCCCCAAGAGCAGAACAAAGTCATGCTTATTAAAATGTTTACCGAATTCAAAAAGTAGAGCAGTGCTCTCATGAAAATAGGTATGTCAGAGCAAATCTCCATAGACACGTGTATGCAACCATCGATGATAAAAGAAATTAAACTGGAATTTGAATGACTCTCATTCTTTAAAAACAGACTAAATTGCTTTTAAGGTTTTATTTAACACTGACCTCTAAACAGTATCACCTGCTTACGTACATTAATGAAAGAGACAGAGTAACAAAGAAGCCAAACTGAATAAAATTTAACTCACTGCTATCATTTTTACCCTACTATATAATTCACTAGCCATGGGTTCAAGCAACAAAAACATGTCCAGGTAACTTAGAACACTACATATAATTTATTTGCATAAATACACATTAATATACTTATCAGATTTAAGACTATTACAGTATGCATGAGTTCTACAGTATCTTTTACCTTGCCACAACAATTTACCTTTTCATACTCAGCACAGCAGATTGTTTCAGCCACAGGAACAAAACAGAGTAATATAAAAGGAGTGGGGGAGAAGACTCTAATGCCTACATACTACTGACTACTAATTATTTTGAAAATAAAAAGAAACAATCAACCATAGATTACTGCAAGTTGTGCAAACTAAGCTGTTTTCTAAGGGAGGTGTCAAGATGGTTGATTGTGTCAGCCTAGCTTTCAGCTGTTCTATTTGAAAACTAAAAACATACTTTTGACACTTATAAATTAGATGCTTTTAAAAGGTTTATGGCACATTCACAAGCACTTCAAAGTGGAAAACTGTGTCCATCAGACAAGGTAATGTTAAAGGATTAAAAAAAAAAATATTAGAGATGAAAGAGAAGAAAAAACAGAAAAGTAGGGACAACAAGATGAGGCAGTAACACAATCATGGAGGTAATTTAATGGGCAAAAGCATTTGATGATGCTCAATATAATCTGTTCTTGTTTGCTAAAGCGGCAACTCAAAATTGAAGCACCTAAAATCCGAGGTGATTTTTTGTATTTAAAATCCAGAATGTTCTTTGAAAAAGACATAACAAATATACTTCAGAAACACAGTCTATAGTTGTATTTCTAGCCAGTTATATGAAACTGCATCACACAAACTGGCTATGGTTTTCTGAAAAAAATGAGATCTGATGCAAGAATTTTCATGACGTTTTCATGAATATGTAGAAACAAATCTAACAAAAACATCTACCTGTAGATACTTTAAGGTCTTCCTTTCCATACGAAAATGTAGAGAAAAGATATTCCAATATTCAACTACGAACATTCCCACCCTAATTCTAAGTCAGGGTGATAGGGATCAAGTGGGTAGGCAGGAGAATAAGGCAAATAACTTCTCTCTGATTCCAGTGTACAGCTCCCTCCCATAAGTTCCGGACAGTTCTGAGCACCAGCAGTGCACTGCAGACTTCAAGCTCTCACCCATGCCACTGTTCTATTGCAGTAACACAATTTTGCACTGTAAACCTGTTATGGACAGAATCTCTGATGTTGCGTTAGTGGTGACTGACTGTGACAACAATGTTACAAGGAGTCAGAACTTCTACAGCTTATTGTTTCATTCTCTTAAGAATGATTGCCTGTTTAAAAAGATGGAAATGGCATCTGCTCTCCTCCTTTTTTTTTTTAATAACTGCAGTTTGCATTATTTATTTAAAAAAAAAAAATCACTGAACTTAATTAAATACTGAAAAATGTGACCCAAGGAAGATTTGCATTACATCTCTCCTATGACTTTCTTCAGTATTTTTGTGGTTGTTTATACTATATTTTTATCACAATTATATGTCAGATCCAGAGCTAGGATTACATTAAAAACAACACACAAAGATTTTAGTTGAATATTTTTTGCTTAATAAGAGACAATTCAGTTGTCTGACATTCCTGGAGATCAATTTGTACAAACAATCTGATGCAATGGAGGCAATTTTAATTTAAGCTATAGAATCGCACTCTCCCCACCTCCACATTGCCCAAGAGAACCATCTTAACAGAGTGAAAGAAACTAAAGTGTGCAGACCATATAGCAAAATATATTTTTACTTATTTTCTGATCTCCGGAAGCTACCAATGAAGCTGACAACTATTGCTGACTGGACTGCAACCAGCTTTCTTGACAGAACTTGTGAGGTGTAAACTTGAGAGACCCACACGCTGTGAAGCAGTTTGTAACATTAAGAGTTCCAACTTTAACAGCAGATTTATACTTTCTTTTTACTTTGAAAACAGCAAGAACTTGCTGAAGAGAATGAAAAACAAGACCACAGCCTGGTCTGGTTTACAGATTATAAAAAAGTCAGCACTGCATTTTGCATAATTTTGCATGATTACTGACACTAATTTTAGGACAGCTTAAGTAATCACTGAAACACAGACAATTTAAACTTTAAGTAGGTTGCACAGATACAAGTAAAAGGAGGGTAAATAGAAAATTTGCCCTGCAGTTAGTGCCAGGTGGTGCATAAACCCAATGCAGTAACAGTGTATTCCATGTTACTGGGAAAAGAGGAGAACCTTGAATTAAAAAAAAAAACTTGGTTATATTAAATTCCTAGAAGTACATTCTAGTTATGAATCAGATGCCAGTGAATCTGATTATATTATAAACTTGAATACTAAGAAAAAGATATGTGAACAAATATTCAGCAATGCACCGGCAAGGCATAGGTAAATGCAAACACAAAAAGCTCCGAGAGGAGAGCAAACACTGAATACCAGCACAGTTAAGTAAAATAAACATGGAAAGAATAAACACAGAAGGAATAAAGAGGTAAAGTTTAAAAACCAGAGTCAAAAAAACCCCCATCAAGACATACCCAATATAAATATAGAAAGCATCCAGAACTCAAGCAAAGATACAGGACACCATAAAAGAACAAAGTATTTCACCTTTACATTACAAAAAGCAGAATTATACATTATTATATACATATTTCATTTAAAAATTAGAAGGAAGAAACCCTTTTCATACATACACCTCACAATTCACAGAGAATTAAGTATTTATGAATGGCCTATGTGCAAATGAAAAATAAGCGTATATCTAAGAGAAAAAGAGAACTAAAAGAAAATAAAGTAGAAGGAAAATACAGAGCATGGAAGGACAAAGATGAGATCAAAAAACCTCCAGATAATTGATTTTGAGACTGAGCTATAGAAATTGCCAAAGAAAAGCTTTTGCTATGAAAAACCCAAAAACTTTAGCCTTCACTTTACCCATATTATAATACTCGTCACAAGCAGGGATACACAAGTGGGCACCAACTGATTCACTGCCTTTTTTTCAGATATTATGAAAGAGTTGTTTCTTGAGGACAGAGACAAGGTGATTGCAACAGGACAGTCCCTTCAAGGCCTACCAAAATCAGGCTAGATCACTTGCAAGAATTGAGCAAATCCAAACACATATAGAGGCTCTGAAGCAGTATAAAATCCGTTTTACCTTCTCTTAGAAGTCTCTCTACAACCTGGAAGCCAATTCTGCAAGTGAAAAACCCTACCGCAGAGCAAACTGATGAAGACTGGCAAAGGGTATGAAGAACAAAAGTTGGAAGATTTGAAGCTTTTACTAACATGCAGAGTGTCAACATTCACCCAGAAAACACAACACTTTCTCTGAAGGCTTCAAATGAAGAAATGAAAGCTGTTTAGATATGAAGTTACGAGACTGAGTTGCAATCTGAAATGTTTCTTACAAGAGCAATTAGACTGGCTGGAAAAAATACATCTAAGTAAAAAATACAATATTGTAAATGAGGCTCAAAATACACAAATGGTTTTTTCCTAATTTTCTCTATGAGCGTAACTTCAAAGCACAAACAGACTATAAATACCATCAAGGCCCAGAGCACAGCCTTGAACACTGTCCCCAAGGAAACAAGTAGCTCTATCAAGTACATCTAGTGAATTCAAAACCCTACAACTGGTGGATGACACAGAGCACAGTCGTATGATTCACATTCCTAAAAATGAGATTGGTTGGTTGGTTTGAAAAGCATAACCGTTCAGAAGAAACAATATTATGTTATTTAATAAAAAATTACAGTATCTCCATGAGCACAAGCAGGATGAAGAGCAAGATGAAAAGTAATAGTAAAAAGAAGTCATGAACGGTATTTGAAATTATTAACCAAGACCATAGTTTAGTTTCAAATAGAAAAAACTAAAAGCTGTGAACTTTGGTAAAGACTCCACTGCAGAGCAAAATGCACATGATCATAAGTAATATCACCTCATTCATATTCCAGAGTATAAAAGGTAGACGTTAAGGAATAGACACAGTTTGGCAATTAGATGTAGAATCTTGAGAAGGTATCTGAAAAAATGCCTAAGAACAGAAAGAGACAGCTATAAGCAAAAAACCAACAACAATAAAGCCAAACAACCCCCCTCAAAAAACCCAACCAAACAAACAACCAAACCAAAAAACAAGAACCCAAACCCAAGTTTAAGTATTGTCACCAAATTAATGACATTTTCCCAGCTAGCAAAATTCCAAACCTTAATTTTATTAACAAGTCAGTCACAAATAGAAGGGCTTTCTGTCACAGGTCTAACACACATTTCAACCTCTTCCAGTTTCGAAAAATTAAAATGTTTTAATTCCCTGACTGCCTAATACAACAAGAAGATCACCAAAATAAAAGATGCACATATCTTGTCCTACCCAACCCTATTACACCCTGAGGATCTAAAAAGATAACAAACACAATAATTAGAATGCAATAACCAAAGTAACTAGAACTCCTTTTGGTGGCCTGGTAATTTCAGAATCAGTTAAGACAGACAATATAGAAACAGAACATAGGTGCACAAAGAGGAAAAATATGCAAATTTTCCCTCTGCTGTAATACAGAACATTACGTTGTCCTTCATTTTAAGCAAAAAATTATCTTCCATTGCTTGGCATTTCTTCTCCGGAACAATGAGATAGAGAGGGGCCAAGGAGTGCAACTTGTTAAAGGGCACACAAAAAGACTGTGTACAAGTGACCTCCTGATGTGATAAAGCAGACTGGGGAAGAAGAGAGAAAGGAGAGTAGATGAATTGCTGAGTGTTCTGCAAAAACAGACTGTTAGACCAACAGGATCAAAATTAACTGCTCCAGCACTTAAGATTGATGGACAAAAGGCAGCACATCCCAGCACCTGCAGTCTCAGGTGGACTTCCCTCCATGTAGCTCACACTTCTGTAGTGCAAAGATGATCAAACAGATCGAACAACATAATGCTACCCTATGCACTCAGAGGGAAAGAAGAATACAGATGGTACACGATTCCACTTCCTGTGACACTACACTGATTGGTTTTATTGTGAAGTCTATTTATACAGCTGATTATAAATTCCTAGTGTGCTGTGATTAATGCAATAGCAGCTGGACTACTTCCTTTCTCTTAGCACTTAGCTGTATTCTTGATTAGTGAGTGGTATATGAAAGCTTGTGAAACAAGTACAGGAAGATCAAACAAAAGCAATGATTTCCTCTTAGACCACTACATTACATTAAACCTGCCAACACTAGACCAGTTAGTCTCTGACCCGCAGCAGCTGGGAGTAGCCAGATTCCAGATGGCCCTAGAAAGCTGCTTTTGTATGGTCCTTGTCTTATTTGTACGAACCTAGTATGGAAAGAAAAAAAAAACAGAGCAAGCTGTTTGGGCAACTCTGTGATAGATGACATCTCCAAATAGAGCAAATTTCCAGTCATCCAGTATGTGTATGATGTGTACAAGAGCTATCAGACCCAACCCTATAGGACTAGCATCACTACTGAAAGTCAAATCTACTTTCACTACACTAAAACATGTATACACAGTCTGCACGCCATTGGTATCTCAAGATAACAAACCACTAAAAAATACTCTATTACCTGTCCTGCCCTGGATCCTCAGTTTTCCAAAGAAAGAGGAAAGAAGAGAGGATTCAAGTGATTGCTCTGAGGTTTACTATGTGTGCATGCCATAGAATGTAAGACTTGCAGTGCTAACCAGAAGAGCGAGCACAGACAGAAGTAAGCACACACCTCACTCAATATATTTTTATTTACAAATTTGGCAGACCGGTGAAGTTCCATTTGGCATTTGGCCAAATACCATTTGGCAGGTACCAATACACGCAGAGAAGGGTACATCAGGATGAGTTCAGGATAAATCAAAATGTGTAGACAAATTCAGTAATAAATTTAGGTTGATGGGAGCATAATTTATAAGTTTCTTCTGTTTTCACTTCAGAAGGACCTACATTTTTTTAATTTCACTGTCATCCGGGGGAGAAAAAGTAATTTGTAAGAGTGTTCAATAAATCAAAGTTCCAAGTCATTCTTTCCAGAGGCAAGAACAACTGTTCCATCTCCCTCCTGTTCCCAATTTCCATTCACTTTAGGCCATCTCCTTCTACCTCCTAAATAAAAGAGAATCACAAGCTTTGGGGAATCATGAGCATTTTAAAAAATCTTTTAAGGACTCAAGCACAAGAGAATCAAATCTGTCTTGAAACCAGGTTTCACAAGCACCACAGCACAGAACTGAAAAAATAGAAGACTAATCAGAAAAGATGTTAAGCAGCATATTAATTTCTTCTGCAGTCCTAAATAAAATTTGCTTTATGTGCTGCCGAAGGCAGAGGCACAGTCATTCAAGCTGGCACTTTAATCTAAATCAAGTTCTCCTGCCTCTAGCATTACAGTGCTTTGTCTATCTTAGATGGCTTAATATAAGTTAATAACTACCTACAAACCTCATCCTAGCCGTGACTGTTACTAGAAAATACCACCGCATTACACTTGAAGCAATTGGGAAGCTGCTAAAAAAAGGAGTTCTATCCACCTTCTGTCACAAAGTTCATTAAATCGACCATATCTTCAGAAAGGGAAAAGCTTACTTTCCGTTTTTTTGGACAGTTGAGCAATATGCCAGAATTACAAGACTGCTTTATGCTACAAGGCTTCTGCTTAGGAACGTTCCATCTCAGTGACAATATGACGATATTGCAGATGAGGGTATCAGCCCCCTTTGCTAACTAGCTCTTTCCATTATAATTCACTTTTAGTCCCATAGAACTTTATTGCACTTGATGTATTTTGTTTTAACTTTCCAGCATGAGACCTAAAACAAGGCTACAAAAACACAATTACAAGCATGGAGGATGGGTCTCAACAAAAACTTATTCATTTTGTTTCCTCTTCATTCTGAAGCCTGTTGTCCAAGCTCTCACTTGCTGCACACCAATAAAGTTCTGTTCTGAACACCAAATTACTCTTTTCTTTAGCGACTGGAACCTACATTTATTGCTTCACAGCTGCTTTGCCTCTACAATACCTCCATTCTGAGAGACAGATTCATCCATTTACAGATAGGGAATGGAGCCACAACAGATTGATGTGAAGAGTTTTGGCTGCCTCCTTTGAGGCACTCAGGACTTGATTGCTCCATTTAATATGGCATGCTGTAACATTTCATTTATTAAAAGAACAGCCTCTGCTGAATGTAGTTGTAGAAGTGAGCACTTCACTTTTCATCTCACAAACCAAGCACACACAAAATGAGATGTACTATTAGTGTTCAGCCGTGAAAGGCCTGCTTAGAAAGGTTTAGTTGACCCTAAGTATACTTTTATATGTTTATATTACCAAAGGCATATCTGATTCTCTAAGGAAGAAATCAGCTGTCTTAATTATACCTTATTCACTTCAGAAAAATCAACTTTCGCAACACCAATGATGCAATGATCTTGAAAACAGTTTCCTTCACTGCAAACAGACTTATTCCCTGAACAGACTGAGGCAGAGATATCATGTAAAATACGAAGTGAGATCCGATATTCTCATTACACCAAAAGAGAAAAGATTGCATAGAAAAATTTAATCCTCAGTTCTCTAATTCTTTCAGTCCTACTGCCCTCAATAATGTCTTAATATTTTTAAACACAGTTCTGTATTTCTTTTCACATGGGTTATATATAGTAAGATGACTAACATTTATCCAGTATTCTGATTCATTTGAGCTCATGGTCTAGATATGAATAGCTGACTTTCATGTGAATAACTTGGTATATCTTAACCAGCAACCAGAATACCTCTTTAGTCTGGAAGGCCTTTTCATAGGTTATCCACAGTGCTCTCCAATATTTAATTTTTCTTCTTTAAAAATCTGTTATTCAGCAAATACAATCTGCAACAGTTAGATTATTCTCCACTTAAAAGCAAACAAAAAACAATCACCCAACCAAAAAAAAAAAATCAGCCTGTTTGATATCGAATGTAACTGTCTTAGAAAAAAAAAAATGTGTATGTGTGTATATATATATTTCTACTGAAATATATTAGACAAAAACACAAGCAGAAAAGGAAATAATGTGTTCCTTGTGAAGCACACTTCACGTAATACACACTGAATAACAAAAATTCCATCTATAATTCACAAGAAAGAATATTTATGTAAGAACTACATTTGTTTGACATTTAACTCTAAATTTTATTACCTTGGCTCCACCATAGGCTTGTTCCATATATGTATGGACATAGTTACTTAATTAGTTCCACATACTTCAGTAAATTCCTGAGAGTATGAAATTTTTTCAGCTTCTATGTCTATAATCCCAACCCGAGAATTAGAAACTCCAATCTATAACAACTTTGGTTCCATTTGTACCACTGTACTTCAACAGAAATTCTTCCTACAGGCTGATGAGTTCAAAGCAGCAATTACCATAGTTGAATTTACTCACTTATGACCACTGCAAACACACTACAGGACATTAAAGCAGATTAAACCTCCTACAGCAATTCAAGAAAGTTTTATGTATTTGTATTGTAACCAAAAACTAAATAATGACAGATGACTACAGACACTCACGCAAAAGTGAAAAAGTTGGTCTTGTTTTAAACATTGCATGTGACACTATCACTTCACTAACCTGAGATCAAAATGTTCTGACATTCCCAACTATTTCATCAATGCTGGGTCTGCCACTGACTCATTTAAGTAATCTTTGAAGAAGTACTTCATGCTTTCCATGCTTTACTTATCTAGTTGTATATTAGTTTCTTTTATATCAAACAGATTTTTAGAGGAACATTTATTTGCAATGTACTTTGAGACTATAAGATAAAATATCTTGAACTTTCAAAATTTAAAGTCTTGTTTGGGGTCAGGATTTATATGGCGTTCCTGTCAAAACAAGTTACAAATATAATCCCTAAATTTCTCTAAACTCTGTCAAGAACAAAAATTAGGCAACGGAGTCCTGTAATTTGCATTACCTTTTAGCACATCTCAGCAGAAGTTGCAAACAAACTTTGCTGTGGCCACACAAGGATCTGAAAGGTTGCTTGAAAAGAATGTGATATGCAATAGCTAAGAGTATCTCCAGGTGTCTGCATAGACAGACATGTTTGTTTGCAGAGAATCAAGACTACCCAAAACAATTGCTAAAACATTTAGCATTTAGAACCTTCAGCGTCAACACTTTGCAAGAAACTTTGTATTATTCTTGGCAAGAAACTGTGGAAACTGGTAAGAAAATAGTCAGGATACCTTTGGATGTACGTGAACTGGAATTTTTTACAGAACAGTTTCTCTTGTAAATTTTTCTGCACCTAGTTTAATCAACAAAATTTGCAGCTGTTAACAGGTTGTGTTTCCATATGCTACCCCTTATAAGTACATTTCTTAAGACAGAAGCCTGTTCAGGGTCCAATTGTTTTAATTGGACTTGGTACCAAAAAAAGCATAAATAAGAAAGCTAACCATCACAAGAAGTACAACCAAGAGTAGGTTACAGGAAAACTGCTTTCCTCTGACTTACGACTGTGCAAGCACAAGGGCAGTGGAGGTTATTCAGCTTTGCTAACATACATAGCATAGACAACAGCTGCACTTTAGGCTTCCTGATCTCGGGAAAAATACACTTCCCATCATTTAGTGCCAGCTAATTGTGCCTATGGTGGATGGAGCACAGCTAAGACACTTTCAGCAAAACTCGAGGTAATTACTGTAATCTTACTGGAATACACTGCATAGTCATAGTACATAAAACATCTTCATAAAGGCTGCTATTTCAGTAAGTTGCTTCTGATTATTTTAGAAGCTAAACTTTATTATTCAAATTTCTCATTGCTTGAGAACTTCTACCCCATCTTTCAAAAACAGGAAGGAAAACAAACTTGCCTGTAAGAATTTCTTAACTTTTTAGGAAAGTACATTTGTTTGAGGCCTGAATCATTTGTCCAATTAGTTCCACTTGGTCATTTCAGACTAATTAGATAGAAGGTGGGCGCATGGGAGTGTACTTTGGGTTATTGTTGACTTTCGACATTGCATTCATTATTACATTTACCGTCCATTATTTATTTTAAAGCAAAAGTTGTTCACCAGACATACTCAGATTTCAAAATGCCCTACCACTGAGAATTTTGCACATTGGCCATACCTGTTCCTTGGCCGTGCTTCATCTTACTCAAGCTTGCTGACAATTTGGTAACTTTTTGTTTCTGTAAGGACACACAACTTCCTTGGAGCTAAGTTCAAACCTGTAGTCAAAGCTTGGCTGTCATCATCAGAACTCTTACAGTCTAATCCTCTTTAGTTCAGATTTTGTAGTGCCTTATGCCTATTAGGATAAAAGTGACAGGCTATAGATTACTTTATCTCTATAATTAGCAAAAATACTAGCCTTTTCTCAACAGGAACTCAGCAATTTACAAACACAACATATCCCAGCAACTTAAGATCTCCAGGAGTAGTAGCCTCACATCTTCTGCCCATCGCTCATAACGGGAGGGACAAACCTTGATATTAAATACCAAAGGCCTGACCAAAGTGCAGCGAAAATGAAGCCTCTATTGGCTTTGAACAGTCGCATAGCCCAAGACAAGGAAATCTAAAGTCTTCCTATGACATAACCAAAACAAATCCTCAAGGAGATAGGGACATTTGAATAAGAAACAGTTGGAGATTTTAAAAACAAAGGGGAGAAAGAGAACAACAGGTTTTAGATTGTTAGAGATTGTTAACCAAACAAATTAGAGCACACTGCAGAAGGTCACGAATGAAAATTTGAATCCTGAATTAAGAAGTTAAAATGAGCTGGGGAATGAGAAGAATTGGCTGCCCTCAGGTCACCCATGCAAATCAAAGAAGATAAGGACCATGAACACTGTCTAGGTGAGAAAAGTCTCCATGCTTAAATTGTTGATGGGCAGGTTTACTCAGAACCAGGCAATACACAAACACAGTCAGCTACATAATTTATAATTTACAAAAGAGCCCCAATGCTGTCACCACCACATTGTATTATCAATGTGCCAGGACAGGAAGTAGTAGTTAGAGTCCACTTAAAATGCATAACGTCTTCCTTTAAATACAGCCAATGTTTTTAGAGTATTTTCATCACCAAGTAACTTCGGCACTTTTTTTCAGAAAAGGCATCAGGAAAAATCAAGAGGATTGTTTATGCAACATTGGTAGCATAGTTTATCTTTAAATATGTCAAAGAACTGTCAGGAAACTTCGGACAGAATGATCTATCAACTAATCTCATGCAGATAAAGTTAAAACAGTTTCCATCAGAAAACTACCAGTTTCCCTGATATATCATTTCTCTTCTTCCAACACCTCTCAAGAAATAAAAATTATAGATGCTTTTCTGCTAGAAACTAAAAGTTACTAGACAAATGCTCACTACCTCCCCCTTATTTCAAAATTATCCTGTTATACTGGCACACACATAGCAATGTTCAATAGCAGTCATATTGATACCACCACAAAAATGTAAAGCTCATCATCCTCATATGAGTATTCAGGTAAAAGTCCTAATCTTCCCGGCTTCTATTCAGACCAGTGAAACTTGGAGATGCACAAAACTCCTGACAACACATGAATTTTAGTACTATGGAGCTGCTGTTCTCAGAGCAACCAAGTTTGAAAACCTTTAAGATAATTCTGGCTTACAGAGAAACAGTTGTTCAAAGTTGTTATTAGACCAATTTCTAGAACAAATTCACCATTAAGAGCCCTCTCTCTTATCCAGTGTTGTCCTTAGGGAAAAGTTTTGCTTTTCAGCTCTTTCCTTACCTTTTGGCCCTTCTCTCATTCTTACTGCACAAAAACTCACTAACCAGAACTTGCAGTCATTCACTTATACAGAGTTATACACAGATTAAGCAGAGAGGGGGAAAAAGAGGAAAAAGAAAAAAGACCAAAAAAACCGCATGTGTTTTCCTCATTCTATCCAATTTTTTATTCTGAATCAAGTTCAGTTGCTTCATAGTGATGGGGAGAAAGGAAGGCCTTTTGATAGTAGTATTACATTTAACAAATGCTTTGCAGAGGTAATTCTTCACTCCTGGTTTGCATATGCTCACTTAATAAAATGATTAATTTTAAAATCCATTGCTTGGAAGAAGAAACAAGCCTATGTATCTGAGAAAGAAAGCCCTTAGTCCCCTTTTGGTGTCAGTTTAAGCTAGCTGAGCTATCTCTAGACTACACTAGCAGGATGTAATGAGATTGGTGCTTGATGATGCACTTCTTCCAATACCCCAGTGCTAAGGGCTTCCAAGCTTAAAATTTACCATTTTAAAATCATGTGAACTGTACATGCTAAACAATTTCAGTAGAGAAGTAAAGCACCATACAGAGATCAAATAATTAAATTATATCTATGTATACATCTGTTTTTTCTGCAGATCAAGAATGAATCTCCCAAAACATCTGCACCGCTCTCAACTTGAGACAAGGAGACACTCAGCACAGTGTCACCAATAAAAGACCTTCCCACAAGAAGATCTCCTGGAGTACAGAAGTAACCTTAACCTCTGATGCACTTTTTTGTAAATGTCTTTAGCACACAGTAAGAACAACAATTGCAGTAACAGATATTTGTCTTCTGCTTACAGCTTTAAAGGACATCACAGATGTGCTGAGCTTACTCAAATCTATGGAGTCAGCAGTTTTGAAACAATGCTACAAATGCTACAATGGTGCCAGGCATGCAATGACCACACCATTAGGTATTGCAACTGAAAAAAGAGATACTAAAGAAAACCAAAAAGGACAGGTCTTCATGTTAGTTGCAAGCTCAACAGTGATAGACTACAGCTGTGTTTGGCTTTTTGTTTTTTTAAAGGGAGCAACCAAAAACTTGTCAATACAAAAATGTTAAGAGTTGAGCCGGTGACAGCGTAACAGTAAAACCAGGCCTCACTGACACCATTCATTTAATTATTTCCTTTATTGTAATTCTTCAGACTTTAAAACAGCTTGAACTTGGGGGAGCTCCTGTTTTCTGTCATTTCACAACTCATAACCTGCAGGGCTATTCCATTTAGAATAAAATGTTAGAAAAGTGATCAACAGTAAATTACTACAATGCACTTAAAAGTGAAGAGCTGGAAAGCAGAGACAATTCACATAAAACAGAGGGGAGGAGATAATTTGCTGCTTATGGCACAGGACTATAAGTTAATACATCTGGGTTCCATTCCGTACATTAAATGTGGTATTCACATGTGCCTTGTAGAAGTGAAAGGAGGTTTTATTGATCAGCACTTACAAAGCATTTTGAGATCCCAAGATAAAATATTTTAGCAAAGCAGAAATTACTGTGCGTTATTTTACTTTGCAAATTATTTTACAGAGCAAAACAACAGTTTAATAAAAATACAGTACTCTACTCTCACAAAGTCTCTGAAAACTGGCAAGTATTTTCATATATCCATATTAAAAGGTTACCAAAAAAAACCGGAGTAGATACATAAATGTCAGCATCTTGATTTTTAAGCATAGATCACACATCTTCAAGGCATGCACTCGGTCTCTTAATTCAGTAGCTGACATTAAGTATTGACACTCCTAAATTATGTTTTACAAAAGCAAAACACATACTTCAGGTGGCCCACTAACATAACTCAGACGCCCAAAGGAAGTCAACTTTGCTTCAGCTAATCAACAAGTGAAAGCTGAAAATATTCCATGCCATAAATGCCAACCACAAAGAAACTAGTCTGAAACTTACCCAAAATATTGTAATGACTCAACACTCAAAGAGCAAAACACATTCATCTTTCTACCTATCACATCTGTTTTTTAAATTAATGGTCTAAAGGTCAGTCCCTCTCCATTTCACCCTTTCAACTTTGGCAGTAGAATCCTGTCCCAATACATTTCCTCCAAAGTCCCACACAGATAAAATTTAAAGCTTAACAGTACAGTAATACTAATAAAATACCAAATTACATCAAACACCATATCTCAGCCTGACTAATCTTAGCTCTCATTATTTGCACACGCTACTACCAGGAAAGGGAGGTATCCTTCCTAACATCCCAGTACAGTCATTTGGAACTTCAGTCTGTCTACTGTCTCTTCAGTATGTTTACCGTTGCCTGGATGCTGACTGAGCAGTGGTGAGTGACTGCCTTTGCATCACTTTTTATTCTTTTTTCTCCTCCCTTCACTTATTAAACTGTCTTCATCTCAACCCATGCAATTTTTTTGGTTTTGCTCTTCCAGTTCTCTCTCCTGTCCCTCTGAGGGGAAGGAAGCAAGCAGTTGGTGGGTGTGTAGCTGCTGGGCTGGGTCAACTCACCAGAGAACATCATCAAGAAAAGGCACAGAAAGACATTTTATTGGTAAATCAGTGTCTGAGGAATATCACATTTTGACTTCAACTGCTTTTACAAAACTAAGAAACAAGTCTTTCTGATAATTTGAAAGCACTAAATAATTACTCACATACAGACTACTGCCCTCATATTGCTTCCAAGCTTGACTCAAAGCTGGTCTACCTAAATGGAAATATCAAAAGATTATGCACCAGGTCCTCAAGAACCTGAAGTTCACGGAACAGAAGGCCATGTGCAGAGAACTTTCGGGTTGTATTGCATGCTCATATTAAAAAAAAAAAAAAAAAAAGTCTTAGTTTTATGCAGAGTTCAACCTGCTGACATTTTCTAAGCAAATTTTTTTACAACACTTTTCCTGCTTTACCAGCAAACTACCCAAGTAGAATGTAAATTCTGAACACTACAGATATCAAAAGGAACCCTGATAATGGGATTGTTTCAGTTTTAACTTCTTCCTCACAGAGTGGTTTAAAAGCTATTCATTTCTGTAACAATTGGAGGTAAGAAAAATCCTATTCCACACCTTATATTTTTAGTAAAATGCTGAAGGTCTTGTTTTTGCCTGCAAATCATCTTGTTACAAAGATATTCTTTCAAACACTGCAGTTGCAGTCAGCTGGTTTTGGAAAAGTTGCATGGACACTGTTTTAGTTTGCATGTCAACATGCGAATCCCTTGATCTGATTTCTGAAGGCAGACCGTAGTAACTGTCTAGTAAAATCTGCATGGGAGGAAATTAAACTTAGTTGTCTAAGCAACAGCTTAAACTACAGCACCAATGTGAAATTTAAAAAAAATAATCCTTTGATTTCTTAAGTGGTCACATCTGTTCAAACAATCTCAAAAACAATTCTGAAATATTACTGTCATTGTAACCAATTAATCAGCTGTCATTCGTGTTTGGTATTATATTCTGCATTTAAGCTTTTATAAAAACACAGGTATCATGCAAAGAAAGTCTAAAACCAATCACAGGCTCAATGAGCACAGTGGTGCTCAGAATTAAAGGCTTAGGAGAATCTAGGAAGGAATTCAAACGCTTTGCTGGTAGTTGTTTCAAACAGGCATGTGTATGTACTCACGTGGAAGAAAATAACAGAGAGAAATAAATAGAAAAGGAAGTTCCAGAAAATGTCTAAAACTGCCAGAGAAAATTTTTGGGTTAAGTATTGACTGATAGTAACTCTGAAATATTAGCAAAGAAATTATTTGTCTGTCTGATTCTGCTGGCACTCGGGCAAGAGAAACTTGGTACCCAACTCATAAATAAGCAGCTGAGCATCAAAAAAATGTGTCTCAGTTTCTCCTCACGTATGTACCAACCTGCAAGAACCCATGCAAATGACCCATGTTTGGCTAAAACAATTATATCTTTGTCTATAAATTTAAACACATTCTAACCTCCTGTTTTACAAGGATTTAATCTGTTCTCAGACAACATCAGTCAGCGCTACTTATCTGTGACCTAGAAATTGCTGCTCAAATCAATACTATTAATACTATCATCCTTGAACTTCTGCAGAGATTTGGAATATAGGGAGAAGACATGGGTGCAATTCAGAATAGGAAACACAACACAGTGTGACAGATGAAGACCTGGCCTAAGACAGAGCCCTCAGGCTTTCAGATCCATTACAATGGGCCAGTATCCAAGATGTGGGATATACATAGATTAACCAGTTTCTTGGGGACTGAACATTTTCCTTCTGAGTCCTTTCCAATTATCTGACAAACAGCAGCTGCCATCTTCTCATTACATAAATAACCAAACATCGTATTTAATTAGGAAGCCAAACCACTTTACTCCCTGAGTACAAAGTAGTATTTTAAAGACCTCCTATAACTCCCCCTTTATTAAAAATACAACTTAAATATCAAGCAAGCACCATTTAATTGACGTTAAGGCTGTGAAACAAGCTTACAGCGATCCAGGAAATAAAGAGTCATAAAGATGCAGTTTCACCCCAAGTCACTATTTTTGGAACTTAATTTTTCTTTCCAATCACAGGAATTAGGTGGTGCCAGTGGTTCTTTTTCCCTCTTGGTTTACACCCATTAAAAAAAAACAAGAAATAAACACACTTAAGAGCATGAAAGTACACAACTCGAAACAGTCCACAAAAAACAAGAAGTGGCCAAAAAGACAGAGGGGAATAATACACCACACTGCACTGTATCCTTCAAAAGAGAAAGTCCAGAACTTAGCTGTAAGGTGGTTTTAACCAGCTACGGGTATTTCAATACATACTGAATGCTGACCCTGGCCATGTGATGCATTCGTAACAGTGGGTACTATCAGGTAAACTTACTGTTGATTAAAAAGGTTTCTGGGGGGATATTTTGAAGCGTAAAGAAGTCTTACAAAGTCATTTGCAAACAAGCAATTTATTCAGAGGAGTGCTGAGATTTAGTTTCAGAGCAATACATCCAAATGATACGCATGACAGGGGAGAAGAAGTAGGTTTCCTAACTAGATATTAGGAAGGAATTCTTTACCGTGAGGTTGGTGAGGCACTGGAACAGGTTGCCCACCTAGGTTGTGGATGACCCATCCCTGGAAGTGTTCAAGGCCAGGTTGGATAGGGCTTTGAGCAAACTGATGTAGTGGAAAGTGTTCCTGCTCATGGCAGGGTGGTTGGAACTAGATGACCTTTCAAAGCCATGTTTCTATCATTCTGCTCAGCCCACCATCCTCTATACACAACCAGGCAGAAAAGAGAGAGACTACACTCAGGTCTGGATATTTGGCACCACAACTCAACGGGTTGCACGTCTTTTTCTACTCCAAATAATTGTCTGTGTCACACACACCCCTGTGAGAAGCTCTAAGGTAGCCACCATCTAATTTGAAATTAGACATTAAGGAATTTTAAAAAAATAAACTGAAAGCATTTTCTGGAAGCCCCAGAAATAATGTAACCTTGGGAGGAGGCAAGGAGTTCCAGGCAGCCGTGTTACAGATGTTCGGGATATAGCCAGTGTTTGAACTTCGTGTGTGGGCAGCGAGGAGGGTACCAGGGAAAGCACCTTAAAAGGAACAGATACACACAACACAGTAGTAAAGCACAGCTGCCTTAATTCACACTCATGCCACTGAAGCCTGGTTCAAAAAGCCTTTGCTGAGTGATTACCAGAGCTTTCTCTTCGCTCACTGTACCTGTGACAAGTCAAGATTGGGACGTTAAGTATTCAGCCATTTACAAAAAATACGAAACAAAACATGCCTTCAGCAAAGACATGTGAAGCTCCAGGGGAATTAAGTTTTGCTTAAGATGAGATTTGCTTCACAGAAATTCCATTTCTGTATTTGAGACACCTGGAGCATATCATTAAGGATATATTCAAGTTGGAAAATGCCTAAAGGGCAGTCTGCTATCAGAGCTGGGATCTTTCCAATCCACCTTACCTGTGGTGACAGCAGTGAAGAGCATACTCACTGATGCCAGCAGAAAACAACATACAGTGACACTGACTCAGGAAGATAACCATGGGTTACCAGGCAATAAGACCCCAGGCAGATATCCCATCTATATAAATATATTATCACTGGATTAATTCCTCAAAACCATCAAGATCAGCGGGGCAAGACACAGTGGACATTGCAGAGGACCTTCTTAAAGGGAAGCCTTGGCCCTAAATTTTCTCCTGGCTTTTACTGTGAACAGTATTTTATTCCAAGCTTTTGTTGGCACTAAACATCTGAGAGCAGGCGCTCACTTTCTTCTTGGGAAATTAGGAGATGTATTAAACAGGGCCATTTCATGGATTAAGGACTTACAGACTTCTTCCTCAGATGTTAAGTTATCCAACATGGTGGGGGATCCAAGAGTCTTGTCATTTCCTGAAACAGCCTTAGACTTGTGAGGTAATACTTGAATCCCAGTGAACTTCAAACACTATTTTAGGACAAAGAATATCTTTCAGGCAGGCTGCTAGCATGAAACAGAATAAGCTCTATTGGACAAGTCAGCATATGTCCATACAACCTCTTGCAGGCAGATGACAAGGCTGTGCCCTTAACAGAGGCTTGCTCTATCCACCACCCTAAGCTGATCACAACACGGCACCAAGTCCAAGCTAACAAACGCTCCCAAGTCACTTGAAAGACAAATGCACCAAAAATGTTTCCTAACTGCCTGAAAACCCAAAGCACTAGAAGTAACAAATTTTACTTTCTTGCAGTTCTATTGTGCTGCATTTTGGCCAAATAATCAAACAATTCTTTTCCCAAGGATGTCCAACGAATCTATTCAAATATATTTAATGTATTTAACTTTTTATTTAAGTTTAAATAAGTGAAACCAGTGGAGTGTTTTAACTTCAGACTAAGATAAAAATAACCATATTTTGCTCAACACAGTGGTTGGGTAAAGGAACACCTACAAAGTGAAATTTTTATTAACCTGTTTGCTAAATTTACTCATTATTTTTCTCTAATTAGACCCTTACTGATCTCTAGAAGTGAAATTCTTTCAGAGTTGCTTTTATATCCTCTAAACAAAGTACATCACTATCTAAGAGATATCTTTTCTTTTTAGTAACTTCTAGAACAAGGAACTTGCTATCTCAAGGCTAAATTGTAAATGCCAAGTATTTTTCTGAAAATGTAGCCAGACGTCAAGTTCTACTTTTTTTTGGTAACCTTTCTGACCTACATTTAAATATTCAAGATCAAAATAATTTTGAAAATAATCTCTCATTTCTGAGATTCTCGGTATTAAAAAGAAAATATGACAACCAAGGCTACCCAAGCTCCAAAACCTACCAGACTTATCAACTTTTATACTAACCAGGATGTCTGAAAAGTTTGGATGTTTTTTGATAAGAAGATTGTGTTTTATTACTTATTTGGCATTGCGCTTAGATTAGTACATCCTCTGGCAGAACATGAGCAGAATTTTCAAACCAACAAAAATCTCCAGTAAATTGTCAGCACACTTCAGCATAACAAACAGCACCGTAAATTCAAAACATGATCAGATAATGCTGACCTGGTCTGACAAAAGTGTGGGGGTCATTTAAAAATTGACATATATTTTTTGCACTCCCATCTCATTATTTCCAAAGTTTTGCTCACCTTTTAGTTTCCATATCAATGGAAAGTGAATGATTATTTTTTGATATGTATAATCTTATGGTTCAGATTTAAAAAATAATATGGATTTTGAATTAATATAAAATATTTGCATTGACTCGTTAGTTGTTCTCCAGCTTTAAAAGGAAAATAAACATGAAAAGTCATTACTTACAATTGCATCTCATATAAATGTCTATTGCCATGTTCTGTGATCTCATGCATTTTTGCAATGGATTCTGTATTATAATGCCTCACCTATGAGGTGAGCTGCATCTACCTGAGCAGTTCCAAAACTCAGCCAGACTAGAGATCAACAACCGTGACCATTATTTTGACTGCACCCCCTTAACAAGGGGTGAAGAGGTGACCAAAATGAATTTACCTCAGAGAAACAGCTTCTGATGGAAAGAGCAACAGAATATATTTTAAATTTGTATTTAATACGATAGCAGTGTATTTTTTGGAAAGTGACACCTGAGAGGCACATATGGGCCACAAAACCCAGACATCTGTCCATTCAATGGTTCAGGTTTATGTGTATCAAATAATCCAAGCAAGAAACACAAAGCATCTATTATTTTTCCTTTCTTGGAGCCCTTCCTCTATGGTAAAGATTTTGACAGCTGTCCTTATTTTTCTCAGAAGTTAAGGGATGATCTAAGAAAATACCATAAATTTTTACATATTCTAAACAACTGAAAAGAGCCTTGTACTCACTAATGAAGTAATCATTCGTAGAGAATATTCAAAAGTACTACTACTTATTGCCTAAGGAAGGAGACTAAAGACTACATCAAAACCCAAAAGCTTCCAGCTATCAAGCATTGGAACAGGCTGCTTAGAGAACCTGTTGAGTCACCATCCCAAAAGTATTTGAAAGACATGTAGTTGTGGCGCTAAGGGACTTGGTTTAGTGGTGGACTCGGCAGTGCTGTGTTAATGGTTGGACTCGATGATATTAAGGGTCATTTCCAGCCTCAATGATTCTGAGATTAATACAGCAGAAATCATAACCTGCCCATATATTTTGTGTGCGTGTCCGTGTGTGATGTTCCTGCTTAGCGTGATACACAGTTCAAAAATACAAAATTACATAACTGTTAAAAATTAGTCAAAATTGTGAGCTATGAGAATTCTAAATTGGAATGTATTTGCCTGTGTTCATTTCCAAAACAGTTAATTAAAACAGTTGTTCATTTACACATACTAAGAGATGTTGAACCCTGCAAAGATATGAAGTCTGCTAAACTCCTCATCTATAGGAAATATAGACATACCTCCCATATCCTTCTGGTTTTGACAAACTGGCTACAAGTTTAAATCTGCAGTAGTGTAGCAATCACACCAAATGAACCGCTCATTCTTTAATACCTGTACTGCTCTGAGACTCTCTGACACTTTCTGCTTTCTAAGCTACAGGCTTAGAGCCAGTCCTGCAAACCCACTAGGGGGAAGATTTGGAATGAATCATTTCATATGGCAATATTCCTCACTGAGACAATAAAATTCAGCTCCCAGATTTCCTCTGGGGACTCCCTTGTGATCATGGAAAAAGTGCACATCTGTAAGGGTTTAATACTACATACACTTCATTTACATGAAGGCTTTTAAACAATGATGCTTTTAAATGTTTAATCTACGAGACTGTAACATTTTTCTTTTACCAGGTCATCATCATTTACTTACCTATAAATCTGGTTGAATAACTACAAAAAACACAGTTCTAGCCCGTATGAGGTTTTAAAGCAATGAAAAAGGACAATAGTAACTTGAGAACCATTAATTTGATGTACTATAGGTCAGTAAGGCCAAAAAACAAATGTATTTACATTCCTGCACCAGCCATGACAAATAGAAACGTATTTTATTACACTTCTTACCAAAGAAACTGGAAATCTGCTTTTTTATAGATATCCAGTTATAGGTATTTCTTTATTAAAAACAGACCATTCAACATGCCTATGACCTACCAAAACAACATAACAAAGCAAGTTTTCCAGAAAACACAAAATTAAGGCAGGCAACTTATCTGTCAAAACAAAGAGTGTTAAGAAATATCTCCCTCTCAATGGACATGAAGCTGGTAACTTATGGAAAAAATTACCACCCAAACTAGTTCATGTACACCACAGTCAGAACACACTAAATCACAGTGCAGTAGCAGGCCAAACAAGATGCAGCTCTTTTTTCAATCTAATACTTGAGAAAAGCAAGCATTCATCTCCCATACACACCATTAAGCTGGTTATAAATTGATTCCTTATGAGAAGTTTCTTTAAAGTTTAGGAGTTATGCTTAAGAACTGCAGACAGACTTTCATTTTAGATTTATTTATTTATTTATTTTTATATATCGTGACTGGTTGCCAATGGCATCATGTCCATTTCCACTCCATCCACACTACACACATTCCCCCTCACTCTTTTTGGTGAGAGGCTTATGCCAGCCTTACACGCAAAAGATAAATGTCCAGAAGGATGCTACAACTGAACTGGGGGCTGGGGGCAGAGTGGAGCAGAGGGAGAGGTGAGGAAAAAGTAACACTAAAAGACTTCTGACAGTACAAAACGAAAGAACATAAGCATCTCAGGTCCCCTGAAGCCATTTGCTATTGGAACTTTAATTTTCTTTCTGTGGAAACAAATCCAAGAAAAGAAAAGCTACATGCAAACAAATGATGCTGAAAGCCTCAAGACAAATGTGAAAAGGTTTTCTATAAGAAAACAACTTGAAAAAACAAAATTTAAGAATTGTGAGTGAAAGCAGGCCAGTTAAGGTGAAAGTATACTTGAAGCAAACAAATATAAATCTTACAGTAGTTCCTAACTTCTTAATACTGAATAATAAATGACAGAGACATAATAGTTAAATAGAACTTAAAGAGAAATTTGGAATAACAAAATTCTGTACAGGAGTAGTTATTCTTCAAAATTTCCATTAAAAGATAATGACTTGGTGTAACAGATTGACTTAGAAGCTTCTTTAACATTGCTGCATTCAAGAAGTGAGAGTCTGCCCTATATACCTTTCAGCAGATGTGTATTTTGCTCCTTTATCATATCTTACACATACAAAAGCAGAGCTAAGTAAGTGAGCTGCTATTAACATTCGAAAATTAAGTACTTCCTCAGATTATATTACTTTGCAACTATGCTAATGACATTATTCTTAGAAATAGAACCAGTGGTGTCTATTTGGTGCACCATTTCAGATTCTTTTATAGGAATACATATTTTCAACATAATAGAAAGTAGTCAAGTAATATCTTAGATTACCTAATGCACAATAAAGAAATAGAGACAGCAAATAACATATCAGGGGTAGAAAGACCTTCCTCATTTGATGGGAACTTAGAAGACAGGATTCTGGTAAGAAAGAGAAGTCAGTCTCTCCCTGCCAGATGAGCCTGATGTTACATATTCATTTTTCTCTAGCACTACTCGACAATGATATAACTTTTTACTTCTGTTTATTCCTCTACAGGCTGCAAACAGACTACAAACTGGAGAGCTGTTGATGCTTAGCTTCTTAATTATAACTGGGATGCCTCCTGCGATCCTTCATCTATCGAAATACGTTTATGGATGCATTTACTCTGCATTCATTTCCATCCCTCTAATTTAAATCAAGGCATTCACCAATTTACTTTAGTTAGCATGTCTATGCATATTGAGCACAGATAAATCAAAATCAGAGGGAGCTCCTGTCCAGCCAACATCTCTATAAAACCCCTGAAATATATTTAACACTATTAGCAGTTTTCATCTGTATGAAATGAGATGGTAACAGTCTGCTGAGGTGGGAACTAGAAGCCAAATTCATAGTTTGTAAAGATAGTTCAGATTCTGTCTGTAATTGTCTGTCTGCAGTATTTTGCATGCAAGAGTCATGTGGAAAACCTAGCACCATAGTGAGGCAGTGTGTACTGTACAGATCTGTTTATCCCCAGCTAGCAAAGACTAAGGTACAGTTCCTATTAACAATGATATACCTGTTTCACTAACACATGGCACATCAAGCCAATGGTATCCCCAAATAAAAATAAGACAAACTTCAGAATCAAGGAAACACCCTTTCTTCAATACAACTGCTGTTACCTATTGCACATCACACAGCATGGTGTAGACACAATAAATGCCCATGGGCTAACAGGGCTGCACAGCACCACATAATCACTTTGTTGCTTCAAGTCCTAAACAAGCCCAACAGGTTCTGTGCAGCTGGTAAATTCTCCGTTGTAGCAGAAGTGTGTGTGTGTGTGTGTGTGTGTGGCCATATGGACACGCAAAACTTGCTTTAAAAGTAAATTTGAGCAAACCAAGCATATAGTAAACTACTGACACCATTCTTCTGGTCTTCCCATCCTACTTCATCAGTTGCCTCATCTACTTTAACATTTCCACATTAAAAAAAAACTAAAATAAATTCACATTTCTAATTCTCCACCAGGTACCTTATTCTAGTTTTACTTAGGCCCTGACAGGAAAGCACTACCCTAATGTCTTTTATAAAATATATACAGCGCATACAGAAGGATGAAACGAAACAGGCACTCATCACAACCAGTCGAGTTTAAAACAAAGAAAGGTATCTGAACTGGCAAAACTCAGCACAACCCCTTCTTAACAGAAAGGTTCTCTATGATACTGCTGTTCTAGCTGACAGGCTCTTGGGAAAAAGAAACACTGTGAAAAAATGATTCAAAGCCATAATTACAAATAGAGAAGAAGTAACATTTGGAGCTTACTCACAATACTGTCAGACTTGAACCTAAGGTGCTGAGGGGTCAACAATATGCTTGTTATCTTTATAATCTCAAGACTGATATGTACCTTGTAACCAGACTACCCACAATAAGATTTTAGAGTTTAAAAATAGCCTTCCATTACCTGAGCACTTATACCAATGACAGCTGAATATATGCTTGCTGCAATAAATAAAAAGCCTCAAACAGATAATGACCAAGCAAGTATTTAAATTAAAAGAACAATAACTACAAACTAAGCTTTAGAGTCAAGTTAACAGGTGCTGCCATTTTAGCAAAGGCAGATGAATAATTTTCAACAGTCAAAGGAATAGTTAAAGGATCTGGTACCATCTCCAGCAAAACTTTAATCTTGCCCTTTTGCTTTGTTGCTAAAAGGAAATGACAGTGCCCTGTAATTTCAGGGCAGGTCACAATACTTTAATAACAGCACAACAGTAATTTTATTTCTGAATATCCTATCTTTAAATAAACTAATAGCCACACATTTGTCTTGTATGTACTTTTTTTGCCCATTCCTACAATCTTCAAATAATTTTGTATTTTAAAAAAGAAACAACAATCATCTATGAGGGTCGTCTCTCAAACAGAACAATATTTTTAAGATATTAAACACTAATGGTAAGCATCCAAAAACACATTTTAAAGACTCTTGATTTCCTTGCACAGTGAGCACTTATGACCTTTTTGCAACTCACATGGCCAAGAAAGCTATGTTAAAAAAATCTTGCTGGACAGACCACTGTTTCACTCAAGTATTATTCTCTGTGAAATACATCCTGCTGTTTGAAATTCCCAAACTCACAACACCCATTAGTCAAACATAGCAAAGTATCACTTAAACATCCAGGAAACCAGTGATGTTTACTTTGAGGTTCACCTTCAAATGAATAAAGAATCCATATACCATTTATACTGGTTATCTTTGTTATGAAACATTTTCAGGTTTAGCCCACTGGGCATGTTGAAATGATAAATCATGTTTGGCTATACAAAAACAACCTAAGTCAGATTCAAATGCCCACAGGAAAAATAGCATCTACCTAAAGCAGCACAACATTTTATCCATTCCTTCAGGTTTTAATCCTAAGCTGATTTTGCTTTAATATCTGCAAATTCCACATCTTTGACAAGTAAATACACACACCCCCTTTGTTTCCCACTCCTTTATTTATTCTTCTCAAACCTTCCACTCAGCCAGTCTGTCTTGAATATCAAAGACTAAGGGCATTTGACAAAATACTAAAGGATCTGCTTTGTAATGAAAAAAATGGCAAGTTGAGGGGGAATATATAATACTGTTTTGTTATTGCTCTTAAATCTCCCATTGGTATTTGCATTTCAAAACACGATTATGTGACACTTCAAAATTAAAAGAGCATTTCCATTGTCTTTCATTCCTTCTCCATTCATTAGCTGATATCCAACTACATTTACAAGCAAAATGTTGATATCCCATTAAATGCTACAGAGGAATGACCTGCATCTCTGCCTCAAGTTTCAAACACTTAGACTCTGTGGAACCACCGTTTCAATCTGCATCAGGATGCAAATGAAAGCAAGTACAGTTTGCCATATGAAGCTCTTTCAGATGAGACTTTAAAAACTTAACTTTCCTTTAATGACTGGACAACAATCTCACAGCATTTCTAATGACATCAACAGATGTGGCCAAATCATTGGCCATACTTTTGTGTGCACTATTTGACTGCCATCTCACCCTAGAGATCTGACTGCACTGCTGTAACTGGACAGTACAAGTATCAGCTGGTCCATATATGTGCATCTGAGACAAATGGGTCGAGAAAATCCACTTACTTTTACCAATTAGCTTCAACAAGTTACTAGCATTCATAACCTAGTGAAGACAAGTACCTGCATCTTTCATTAGCAGAAAATTGCTCCTTTAATGACACTGAGGTACCCATGCCAGGCCTGATAAAGCCAGCACAACAGAAATAAGCACGAGCTGTTTGACACTGACAGTAGTTCACCTGTTGTAGCCCAGTGCAAACGCATCCAAGGACACTATACACTTCTTAAGAGAAAAAACAGGACTCCCTTCTCATTAACAAAAAATCTCACAGACAATTAGCACCTCACCAAAATAACATCACTAGTGATAAATACCACCTTCCAAAGTGAAAGTGTATTGCTGGACCTACACTAATCCATTTTGTTGAATGGTGCAGGATTCATTCCAGAGTGGCCAGACCAAGCAAAAGTGAAGAATGGGAATGCTTGTTAATAGCATGGCTATCAGATAGAACCAGGGCTGGGAAAAAGCACAAGGACAAGGCAAAAAACAATCCCTCCAGAAAAACACACCGAAGCCCACAATACCACACCTTTCATGCCATGAAAAGGGAAACACTGAGTAATTCCTGCTTTTTCACATGAACTCTCACAACATTCCTGCAGAAGAGGCTCTCTCTTCCATCCACTCAATCTTAAAATTATACCTTTTACATGGATTTAAAGCTGTTTAAGATTTTGCTCATCATAATTCTGTATATGTCCTCCCCATCCCCCCAAATCCACTGCTGTAACCTATGTTAAACAAGATTTGTACCTAATTTGCATGATGCTAAGAGAAGCTATGAAAGGTAAATTAAGCTGAGAATTGGTTCCAAAACAGAATGCTTTAAAAGCTATTGATCTCATATGAAAAGTAACACATGGATATTGCTCTCAGACAGCCAGAAAAGGGAGACTCACTGCCTTCAAATTATTAAAAACCAAGTTTTGCTAACACAATTTTCAAAATTCTATGTTACATTATTAAAAAACTCCCATGTCTTTTTTTTTGAGGTGTTCTTGCCCATGGAATTCTACACTGCAGCATATTAATGAAACAAGCTAATAGCTCTCCAAGACTGGACAAAAATAGACAAATTACTGGGGAAACAGCTCATTCTTTAAATTAGTTTACATTTTCTTTTGTATTTCTAATTTTTTCCACAATGAACCCAGCAGAGGCAACAGAACTTGATATATGCCATGCAAGAGAGAGATCAATCACTTTATCCAAACAATCTAAAATTTCCATGGATTTGGAAAAATCATCCATTTTTTGGTTTTTGTTGAATCTCCATAATCACTCAGAATTCAACCCAGACTTTGGGTTACGTTAAAGTGATTTCTGGTCAAGGCATAGGAAAAGAACAATACAACCATTCCTCAGTCGTGCTTTTTCAAAACCTAGAATGAAATTGACTCACTCAGTTGCAATAATATGAACATTTATTTAAAGATTACCAGAAAAATATTGTCCTGCAGGTCTGTAAAAACAAAAAAATCAAGTAATCAAGTTAATGATGTGTAACTTACAATGCAGTGCTCCACCAACCTCCTCAGATCTAAAACAGTGGCAGTGGTTTTTTGCTTTTCCTATTTTCAATGTATCGATAGAATAAACTTTATTTACAAGGTTGTGGTCTTTCTTGTTTCGCTTTTAACACTTAGCATATAGAACTGCGCCTGTAATGAAGACCTTACAAAAGCCAAGCAGTCAAAGGGAATTTTGTATTTCTTTGTGAAATAATTAAGTGTTTAACCATTCTTATTTCTCCCAGAAATTAAAGCCTTTGGTGAAGCTCCTGTTTAAGTCCCAACATTCTGCTTGTAAGCCTCTTCTCTCAGTGCTTTCTTCTAGAAAGCCTTGTAAGACAGTCAAAACTGTTCTCAGAGAAACTGTAGGTCCTTCAAGCACCTGAGGTCAAACCTGTGGGAGACGGCAAGATCGAAAGAGAAACAGCAAATAGAGATCTATAGACTGCAAAGTTTTCTGATCATATGCCTAAAAAACCTCACCCTATTACAGTCACCCAGCCCTGTAGTAATCAGAGCAGAATCAATAGATTGGTGAGTATCTGGAACAACCTTCTGGATGGAGGCTTTTTTTTGAAGCTCCCACTGTGATGGAATCGACAATAGTACAAAATACTTATTCCTTTATCAAGGCTGAACCTGGTCATATGACTATTACCTTTACTTCTTGATTTCAAGTCATAATAGAGTGGATACAAGCCAAGCACACTTTATCCTCTTCTTCAGTGTGTTCAAAGATCTCTGGCCTAAGGGGATGCATTTCTATGCAGTTTTCTGAGAAAGGCTGGCACACCCATAAACAGCTTTTATTTGAATAAGATATAAGGCAGGGCACAGTAGAAACTTCTTTCACCATGAAAAGCTGGGAGGACTCCCAGTCTTTATCCTGTCTTAAAACTTACCCCATTCAATTCTGGGACACTCACATATGACTATATACTCAACACTCACACCATCACCTGTATTTCAAGCTACCAGAGATACTGAAAAAGTCTGAGCCCAGTAAGATTATTTACTTCCTTCCAAGCCATCTTACAACCTGTAGGACTGAAATTCTTTAAAAGCAACAGCAAAGCATCACTTGCATTACTAGGTAGGGATTATGAGATTCCTTTAGCAAGCAAACAGTCTAAAATATTCTATGATATACAGTTATTTCCCTATGCAAGATGTGTAAAGATACAATTTTACCCTTATCTTGGAGCTTTTCAAATACGATTTTATTTGATTCGGAACCACATTCAAGAATTCAACCTCAGTGTCTGCTGTTGGGAGCCATTATCATAAGAATAGCTTCAACATGAATGGCAAACCCCACTTTAAGCTGTTAGGAGTAATCAGAATTGTGGGAATAAATGCATATGTTACATCACAACAGTTTAATGGAATATCCAATGTGGCCTAGCATTTGTGAAAAATACAATAGGGTATGCAATCTGAAAAAAAGCTGAGACAGTATTCTTGGTTATCATCTATTTCATTGCGCTCTTCAAAATCTCAAGAAAGATCAGTATTATTGGAAACCGTCCTAACCACGACAAGAAAAAAATCTCTCTCAAAAGAAGTTCCCACCACCTGAATCAAAGACAAGGAGCATATAAAGGTTACACTATTTAAGGTGCATATTCATATTTTTAAAATACTGAATACTTGGTTGTCTCCACTTGTTCTTTAGGTTCTGTTTGTTTGCTTAAAGGCTAAAAAGACTTGCAGTTTCATTGTTTAAAGGAGAAAAATCCACCTGATATATTTCAACATATTCTGCTATACCATGGAATCACGTAAGATTTGAACTGGTTTGGCTTTTCATTGTCATTATCAAAGCTAACATGTATAACATCAGAGAGTAAATACAGAATTATGAAAGCTAGATTCTACTACATTTGAAAAGAAATCCTACACAACTCCTATCTATTTCATTAATTCAAAATGCAACAGATGCAACTAGATAACCAAACTAAAGAAACCCACAAAAGGTATTTTTGTAATGCTGCTACTGAAATAAACAGCAGCTAGCTAAAATTCACCAATAAGGCAAAGTGTTAAATGAGGTCTCCTTCCATCCACCTACTAGCAATTCCATCGGCCACAAGGCAGCTGCATTGGGGATTCTCAAGGGCAGGAACAAAAAAGGAAACATAAAGCAGGCAAAATTTAAAAGCTAGCAGGAATATACATATCGTGATAGGAATTTAAAAAAATAGGTAGCTGTATCACTGATCAGGTAAATTATCATGGAAAAATCTGAAGCACAGCCTCCTTCACTTGAAGAAAAAAAAAAAAAAGAAGAGATTGGTTGCCAAACAGAGATCACAAGTACAGCATATATGCATTAGCATTTTTGTGCACTGAACTGTATCAGAAGCTCCAAAAGTTTTCTGCTTGTTTATAAAATATAAAAGGGCACACATCCACTCAGAGACAATAAAAGCTTAATAGTAATATAGCTTAGATGAATTCTAAAATATCCAACTTCTAGAAGCAAAGTTCAAATCTTGGTAATGTCAACATAAAGTTTTATTTTTCTAAAGCAGATAGAAAAGGTTCCTATACCATTTTCCACATTTGCCCAGCAGCTTTTTGGCAGGAAAATGTTTTGGATAAGACTTCAAAAACTTAAAGTCTTATTTGGTTTATGTTAATATTATGTTTTCATGACTTTTCTTCAAGAAATGATGGTTAGCCTGATGCCTGTGACTTAAATTGCCATTCTCTTTATAAAGCTTGTAGTTTCTTTCCATCAAAGAAGACCCGCACAACAACCATAGATTACACTAATCAAAACCTGCCAGAAAAATAAAGAACATTCATCAGTAATACAATCACACAATTCTAGCATGCTTCAACACCCAAGTTGCAGATACAATGTGAAAAATTTACGTGCAAACTCTCTTGTGCTTAATCACAAAAACAACATGATGATAAACTGAGGCATAGAACATATTCACATTGGAAAGGGAAATTCAGATGCCAAGGTAGAAGTAAAAACGATTTTTCAAATAAGAACTAAAATTGGCCGGTTCATCCAGCAAGGCAGAAGTGCAGGAAACGGTTTGCAACAGCGACAAAGACAGTTCTTCCAACAAATAAGAAGTCACATGGAAAGGGTGGGACTAATTCACAGTAAAGGAGATATGAAGATGCCTGAGGCAGATTTCTAAAACAATTCTCAACTACATCCTAAAATGAACATGAAGTTAGTGAAGATATTTGAGAATAAAGAAATTGGGAGAGAAGAGAAGAGAATGGAGGAAAAGAGAGGATGGGAGAGATAGAAAGGACTCCCAGTAGAAAATAGGAAGTAGGAGTGACAGCCAAAACCTTCCCCAACAAAATAAAAAACAGAAAGTATAAACCATATTCTACATCAGTCTACAGGCTGAGAAGAGGAGGAATTAAGCAATATACTGTGGCAGGTTGTTGATTCAAATCTTAAGATTTAAATTGAGTTACTAGATCAAAGGAAGACTAATTAAAACAAAAATCAAGTACAGAGTGTGCAATTCCTCTCCTTAATTACTCCAACTGTAAACCTCAGGGCTTCACTAAGTACTTCACATTAGCTCACTTCTTCCACAGCTGAGCTGTTCCAAAGGCAGCAGCAAAGGGATGGTTGCCTAGAATTAAAATGAAATGCCTCTGAGTTCCAGTATAGTCTTTGTAAGTGGCTGTGGGCTTTCTCCAACTGGCAAAGTAAAAAGGCACCTCCTACTGAGGAGACTCAATCAAAGAGGAAAAAGCTGGCTTCTTGGAAGGAAAAAAACATGACTAGCTGCTAAAAGGATTTAATTACTTTCTAGCCTTAATGGAGCATCCTGAATTAGGGACAGATGCAGCTACATCATCAGAGGACTTGTCCTAATCATGAATGGAAGACATCATGCTAGTAGACAGCTATAATAATTTACACCCTCAAATAAAATTCCCTACACTTTTCTATTTGTTTTTATGTTTCTGTCCAGTACACAGCCATAAAACCTGTCAGAAAGAGCAGTACTGAGAGATGAAAACCACTGGCAAATACTCAAGGCAAAACAAACCAAGATGTAAGCTCCTTGCAAAGTCACACTGTTCAAACTCAGCGCCATGTAACGTCTACTTAACACACAGCATTTTTTTTCCAAATGTAGTGACAAATCACATAAATGTTGGTAAAGCATACATAAATATTTATACCAAGGGCACTCAGGTCCTTGCGCAAAAGCAATCCCACGGAGACAGGAATAACCCAGACTGTTTACCCCCAGCACGTTTTTAACGAGCATTACAGGAGCTTTATCCACTTCTACAATATGTAAAAATTTTGATGGGCAGGGCCAGCCTGAGTGGAAGCTCATCTGGTGTTGACTAACCAGGGGCCTTGGCTAAATATCTATCCCAGTGTTTGAAGGCCCCACCACCCATTGCTCTTAGTGTAATCTTTAACAATCCATTACATCATTCTATCTTTCAGAGGATGGTGCATGACAGGGAATGTGTCATACCCACTCAATGCCGTGTTCTTCGGCCCAAGTAGCTATGAAGTAGTTTTGGGGTCCATTGTCTGATTCAATTTTTTCTGGAGTACCGTATTGCCGTAACACTTGCTTTTCAAAGCCCAGGATAGTGTTCCATGTGGTGGCATGGGACACAAGATATGTTTCCAGCCATCCTGTGGTTACTTCCACCATTGTAAGCACATGGCACTTGCCACGACAGGTTTGGGAGAGTGTGGTAAAATCAGTCTGCCAGGCCTCCCCATACGTACATTTCAGCCATTGTCCTCCATACCAGAGAGCCTTTACCCACTTGGCCTGCATTCCTGAGCAACCCAACTCCAAGAAGCCACACGCCCAGAGCACCAGGGGGCTGCTACCGGCCTCACACCATCCATGGGCTGCAACCTTGATCACAAGGACTTGGGTACCCCAAGAGCATCACCAGAGAGGGGCACTTCTGCACACCATGTCCTATGCCCCACCATGGGGCAGGGATTTGACACCGGGCTCATGGAGACATGGCATGGTGCAGCTTCTGGAAGCCTTGGAGGCACCACTAGGATCGCTACGTATTTTAAAAGTATCAGTTAAATAAAATAAAAGATAAAGTTAGAACTCTGTCCTCCAGTAAATAAATCCATTTTTGGCTTTCAGACAGTTTTATGAACCCTGAAACCTGGAACTGGCAGAGTGATAAAACAATATAAATGAAGCTCATTTCTAGTCAAGTCTGATATAACACTTATTTTAATGAGAAGGCTAAGAGCATCAGCAGAAAGGCAAAAGAATGAATCATGGACAAAGTCTGACTAAACTTTCTTAACTCAGCAATAAACCTTAGTGCTGAATCATAGTGAGAGGATATTATTGAAGAAGTCCATATTGCTGCTCCAATTCTGAGGACTGTCAGTCCATTACCCTAATACTAGAACTGAAAATGTTCAGAATCCACAAATGACCAAACAGTACTGTCTAAGGGTACATCACCAAACATAGCATAAGGTAACCACACCGGAATACCCTAAATCAAATGTTTACATTTTGATTAGCAAAACTACCAGCATACTCTTAGCCTTGGTTATCAAACTTAGCCACAGTAAGGAATATGGTATTCAAACTGTTCTGAAAATAAGACAGTAAAGTTAGACATCCACTTTGTTAGCAGATTTTTATCTTCCACCTGCTATCAGAGGTCACATCACAAATGTTCTGCGGGAGTAAGCAAGACTAGAAGAAAATAAATAAAGAACTTCTATTAGAGAATAAGCTGTAAACAAGAGATTGTGAAACCAAACACCGGCAACATGTTTGAAGGGAACCTGGCACTATATATTTATGATTCAAATTGATCATGTCCTGCCCAGTTTTCTTTACAAAACTTCAACAAACTCAGGACTTGGAGATGGCCTGCTTGTACTGAAAAAATCTGTGCATGTTTTCCTTTTTTCCTAGGACTATTTAACTGACAGCAAATCTTTGAAGCTGTTTTTTCAATAAAATGTGCCTATTGCTACAAACAGTAAGCCCTGTAACTGAGTTTGGCTTTCTTTCCTACATCACAAAATGAGTGACTCAAGTGCCATCTACTGTGTCTGCACTCAAGTGAAATGGAAAACAGTGCCAAAAACATCATACAGAAATAACTCATCAATTTTATGCTAGATTTGATATCATATCTTCATGCATTGTCTTCCATGCAGATTAACATACACACTATGCTCAGAAGACTAGACAGTCACCTTTGAGGTATGAAACTCAAGTTAATATAATGGTCTAAAGCAGATCTTCAAATTTTAAATTAAATTTTAAAAAGAACAAAGAAAAAAACACAATAAAAAATTAGCCTGGTTTTCCTCTCATCTTGATTATGTTCTTAAAACTTCCTGTTTTCTTTCACAAGATCAAGGAACTCAGATATGGGGGGAGAAAATACTTAGAGCAAACATCAGAGAAACAGCATTTGCCCAGAGTCCCCAGATAACTGTAATGAAAACAACACTGCATTTTGCTACACAAGGGCTTTAAACAGAAAACACATGGTATCTCAAAAATCCCTGGATTATCAAATCTTTTAAGTGTACTGCTATATTAGGGGAGAATTCCAACACTTCTCTTGAAAGAAAGCTTCTTATAGAAGAAAAAACAAGTAAAATATTACAAGAAAAAAACCAACTTGGAGTTATTCGCACAACACACAGCTTTAACAATCTCATACAATGTCTTCTATTTCAAGATGTACAGAATTTTGCATCAAAACTGCTTTGCTTCAGCAGTCAAAATACTCAAGGCGGGTGTTCTTGCAACGCTACATTAAAGTTTGCTGGTGGATTCCTCTCAGCTTTCAGTTACATCCTTTTTCATCATATTCTATTAAAAGAGGGCTCGTGGAAACTCACTCCTTTTTCTCCCCAAGCCCCTCAGCATTTGAAGAAAGTTAAGATTTGGAGCTAGAATTACCCCCACCTGTATTATCAACTGCAGACCATGGGAGCAGTTTTGCTGGGATGTTAGGGGTAGATGGCAGGTTGGGAGGAGTAGCAAATCCTGATCTTATACTTGCTTATTCTGCTGTAAATGCAGACGTGTGGGAAGCAAACAAAATAAGGTCCGGGCTTCAGAGCCGTAACTTCCCTCTGCCAACACAGCTCCCTTCACTTGTAGTAGATGAAAGAAACAAATATAAAAAGACTTTCCTCTAATGTTGCTCTTTCCAGAAGAGCTCCCCCTCCAGCTTCACTGGCACATAGAGAGAAATGATACACAATCCTTTAAAAACAAAATAGCCACTCTATCACTATCACCACAGTGGACCACCAACACCCAAGTTCAGGTGTCCAATGGAATCCAATCCCAGCATGGATGAGAGGCTGCCTTCAAATGCCATCTGTGTTCCAGCAGTCCTTTAAATATCGACTTTTTTTAAGTTCAAACATATACATGGTTATCAAGTAACAGGGAAAATTCATCCAGACTAATAAAATATGAAAGGTTGCCTCCTACTTATTGGTTCCAAAATAAACATGACAATCAGCATGTGTGATTAAACTTTGCTTCCAAACTAAACACTGTGTCATGCACACAATTCAGGGTTTAAAATACCACAAATATTCTGAAGGGGTCACAAGGTACATAAAGGCAAATATAAGACCAATTTACAGCAGGAAATTTGGCAGAGACGTACAAAGGGAGTGGTTGGGGGGAGGGGATTGAAGGCTTGCTGTTCTGCAGGAAAAGAAGTACAGTATGGTGCACACCTGGTTCTCCTCCAGCCCTGATTACCACTGTAACTGGAAGCACACACAGCTAGGAGGAGGACCCTGCACAGATCTCAAAACCAAATTATTCTAATCTACTCCAATGTCTGTTTGTCAAAGCATCATGCTATGAATACTCGAGTGTTCAGTCGGAGCTGCCAACAGCCCTTTTCCCTATCAGCTGTGTTTTGGTTTTCATGCTTATTGCCAGAGGGTTCACAGCTGGGAATTACATATAGGTCATGTGAAAAACTCTTTCTTTATAATATTTCTGTTTTCAAGTCTTATTCTGCAATAGAGGGCAATATTTGAGAACATATTCCAGCTGCCTCATCTTCAGCTGGATTCACCTTACAAAGATAAACTATGATGCAACCACAAGAGAATGGCCAAGGCTATGCCAGTTCCCCTTTGCCCACTCCCCAAAGCGCAGAGCACTTGCCTAAAGCACTGCACATTCTTCCATTTTCAGGCTCCTGCACAGTTACAACAAGGTGACCTGAGCCTGACAGAAAAATCGTTGCAGTTCTAGGTGTGATTTTACTCTGGCAGCATATATCCTTCCTAATCTGTACAACTTCAGTATTTCAGGGAGAATCTTTTCATGATTCAGCTAACATGGCTCAATTTTGATTTCCAAGCCATTACCCTTCTCTTCTCTGAACTTCTGAGCATCATAGTCAGTGTGCAACCACAAAGGCTAGAAAGAACCGAGAATTATAGGGTTCATTCCACATTCAGGGAGAAAAGGATACACTCACCTCCGTATCTGAACTTCCCATTTCTGCCAAGCAACAGGCTGAAAGCCAACACAACTTTGTAAAGAGAAGTTGCTCTCCCGTTTGGGTGATGAAAAGGCACCACCTTGTGGATGTTGCTCTGTGTGAAAGGCTTCACCTACTGGCAGAAAAAATTCTAGTATAGCCAATCCCCAATTCTGTCAATGGGAGCATCAAGGATTTGTATAATGAAAAAATCACCACTGAGTAACAAATACCAGAGCACGTTTCAGCTAACAAAGCACTCTGCCTAACTCAAGTGGGTAATTAAGGCTTTGTTATGTTCAATCTCAAAGTGAATACTGAAGTTCTTCAGCTAAATCAACTATGTAAAATCTTAACAAGGGAAAGAATTTAACTTGCATCATACAAAAATAAGCTTCTCCACTACCCCATCTATATTTATTATTCTCCAGCAAGCACTGATTAGACACTTACTGCAAGAATCTAAATTAACATAATTGATCTGCTTGTAGAAATAGTACCAGTTTTCCATAAGCAATAGCCAAACAGCCATCACAGTCAAAAGCTAATTTAAACAGGCACCATGCAAAATACACACCCAATACCTTAGTCTGAAATAAACCACCCAAAATCTCTATAGGACAGTATACTGGGAATCATAGTAGGAATATCATACTTATTTCAGTCATTGAGCAAACAAGATTTGCCACAGAGAATTCTTCAACCACAGGCCTTTTCATTAAAGGTTCTTCTTCCTGTGCATATCAAACTTGAGACAACACAGCTAAGAATATAATCCAAACAACTTCTAGTTCAACATCTAGCCACTAGAATATGTTTTCCTATCAAAAGGCCATAAACATCTTCTGAAAAGAGATCAATGGAACAGAAAATTAAAGATAATGGGCTGGTGCAATACAAAATGAATAACAGAATACAATTCAGAATACCTATATATCTGGTATTCAGAAAATATGGAAAACAAAAAATGCCTGTGATTCATCTCTTAAAAGGTAAATGGCTCCTTTCTATATCATCTCTATATTCTACCAACATTGCCAGAGTATTTATGTAATTTACATGGAATGAGCAACCAAAAAACCCACATGAATAAAAAAATCTGGTTGCAATTCTTGAAAACGCTTCTACGATTAGTATTTTAATGTAAATGCTAGTATTTCAATGTCCAAAAGTTTGAAGCAAAAATGGATTGCAATGACTTCTAGAACAGGGAATTAATTCTATCTAGGTTTTGATAACTCAAAAGCCAGTCCCTATAGTTTCAGTATAATTAGAGAACCTTTTTGAAATTATTTCTTGCAAATCACCTCCCATACCTATATTTTGTTTTATCAATGGAGAAAACACACCTGATAAGAACTAGGACATTTATCTTAACCCATGCAGCTGAAAAACACATCTGTTGTCTAATTAGTGCTCTAACTGAACTGAGAGGAACAAATAAACCACAGCACAACATCCAGCAGCACCAAAAATCCCCTGTACTGTTCCTGCAAAATGCTTGTGCATCTGCACCATAAATGGAAGAACTCTAAACAAGACAGGTTTAGCATTCAAGAAGGTCTCAAAAGACTGGAGAAATACTTGCAAAAATAAAAAAAGGGTAGGGGAGAGATGAATTCAAGAAAGTTGTCCTTGTATCAGCTTGCACTAAGTTTAAAAAAAAGACCACTTAGCAACACAGCTGTTCCTTTCAAAAGCGTGTAGGAACTATAGCAGAATACAAGTGAACAAGTCAAAATGCAAGGATATTTCATGCTGTCATACCAGAGAAAAAAGTTATTAAGGATAAAAATTAAATACCTCACAAGATAAAGTTCATATTTATTTGTGTATGATTACATATTTATGCATATACAAAAGTCCACAGCATTGTCAGAAAATTATGAGTGTTATTTCACCTTCAACCACATATATAGAATATATGTAGATATAAAATATTAGTGAATCTAAGTCTGATGACTACAGCCTTAATTTTTCAGCCATACACATTTCCATCCTAACTGGCCAGGACAACATGGTTGTGCTTATTTCAGAAAACTAAAAAATCCAAGAAATTCAACCATGACTAAACAAGCACTGTAAACCAACAGCTGTTGTAAAGCACGTGGGGAACGTCTCATCAGCCTTGAACAGCTAAAATGAAGAATGTAAAGAAGGGAGTGGAAAACAGAAGACTAGCAAGAAAATCACACAAAGGGCTTTAACTTTAATTCAGGCTGCCACTTTCTTCAGCATTTCCAAAAAAAAAATCACTCTTGATTGAAATTAGATTTAATTTTGAGACTTCTATAAGAAGATGGTAGACTTAAAGGTGTCTTTAAAATGGAAATTAGAGGGGATAAGAGGAAGGATAAACAATAAAAGACATTCACCTGCAAAACAGAAGAGGTACATACTGAAGGAAAGGAAAAAGAAAACCCTTAGGAGAAATACAGATGTTCTCAGCTTTCATATACAATAGATGAAGCTCCATGGTGATGACAGCAAAAGCTCAAGAGAGGTCTCAATGTCAGTTTTCACTTCCAATTGCTTTAAAATTTGTTGCAGGAAAGGGGAGGAGGGTCAGCTTCCATTTCAGTATCATCAAAATCCGTAAGCTGCTTGCTCCACAAAATAACTTACAAGTATTCGTATTTCAAAAAAAACTCTGCTGTCTTTATTCTTCTGATAAAACTTCCACATGCCTACACTAGGAGAGTGGATCCAAAAAGGAATTCATTAATGCCAAATGATTAAGTATATCAGTAGTGTGTACTTTACTAGATCACTCACATTCAAAGGGATACAAATGACCACAAGCATTTGGTGTCTTACAGTGTATTACAAACCTGCAATTTAAACATAAATGAACTTTTCAGATTAAACAACACAGCAAAAGTAGGAAAGCATAATGTCTCTGCTCATCAGTAACTCCACAGAGTCTAAACTAGATGAAGGAACATTTACAGGCAGAAATATTCTTCTTTACTAGACCAACTGACAGGCAGGTTTCCCCAAGCTCCTCTTCAGATTTCCAGTGACCTCTCCCTTTTCCTGACTACATGAACTGAGCTAATTAAAAAAATCCCAAACTTTCACGCCACTTCCTATTGGTCTTTCTTCGCTTTACCTCATCAGTTACAACTCTGGATTGGAAAGGAGATTTACTGAAGCTGAGAAAAAAGCTGAAGTAGTAGAAATACTCTGAGGTCACAGACTGTGTTAGTACACAGATTACTGAAAAATCTCTAGAATTGATAAAAAATATTTTAACACTATAATTCCATCTATAGTTTCTAACAGAATCACATGACAGTAACTGAGTTTGCATGTACTTTTCAGATTTCAGGAATACAACATATATGACTTTTATCACTGATATCACAGCATCATGGACCAGGCATCTTTATCTGGTACCACAGAATTTCATTTTCCTTGAGTTTCTCTTCACGTTTAGCAAAATTTATGAACCAGATCAAAATTATGTTTTTCCTCAAAAAAAAAAGCCAATTACTTATATCATTCCTTAATCAGCAGAATCTTAAATGTCAGTTATTTGGCTGCTAGAAAGAAGGCAGTTTGCTATGCCAAGAGAGTCAATGTTGTCTGTCCTTCAGATGAACTGGAGTAAAGTGACTGATCATTCTTAATGACCAGAATTTCTTTGGTAATGCTCAGTATTTGAGGAACGTCACAGTTACAAAACCCCAAACTTAGATAAATAATATAGTTAGGTCTAATAGAATCAGTTACAGTGTTTGCATGACATGAATAGGCTTTGGGCCTGGCTACAAATTCTTAGGTTTCTGCTTCAAACTCCAGAAGGCTCTACATGTGTACCAGGGCTACGTTCACATTCTTAAGCAGTATCTACGACCCAGGCTGCCTTGTTCACTCCAAACAAATTGGTGAAATGTATAGAGTTCCAGTAGTTTACTGCACTCCAGTAACACTAAATTAAGTTGTGTGATTGCTATACAAGCTCTCATTTCCTGGCTATTCACAGATCTCCTCTGTTTAGTATCTCCTGATAGTTGGAGGGCTCTATGAAAAAAAAAGCAGTAGCTAAGTCATTGTATCAATAATCCATGACATAATGACCAGCATGCAGACCTTACCTCTACCATCCAAAGACTCAGCTGCAGTGACCAAGAAGAAAGAGTATAGGCTTCTGCACAGATTGTTCAGCCTTGAGAGGAGAAACACGTAACTGTTATTCCTAGTCAATTATTCCTTCAGAAGGAATGGCTGCAAAGCCAGCTGCAAAATAGCAGTGCTTTAGGACAAATAGAGCTCAAAGTAAAAATGAGCATTAAAATACCCAAAAAGAAGACATTCTTTAAACCTAACCTTATTGACAAACACTCCAAAACCAGAAAAAAACCAAACAAACAAGACATGAAGGCCACTGAAATAGAATCCTAGTAAAAGAGCATTCTACTACCACTTAATGGCTGGTAATAATTGGCCCTTGGCAGGAAAATAACTTAAGGGTTTTGAGAATTAATGGAAACATAACTTTTTGGGTCGTATTTTAACAACCACCATCTTAGACTGGCAAGAGATCCAGTCAGAGGTGAATGACTGGACCAAATGCAGGTGGGACAGTCATGTATACACAATGCAATTTTTTCCCTACCACTGTTTTTTAAAAGATGTCAACTATTTCATTATATCCTATCAGCAAAAAATACATTATTCTAGGAGACAAAAATTCTTTTAAATATACACAAGTATTACTTTATAATTCAAGAAATTTCATTTTTATGCTAACAGATTTTACCTGGCACCAAAAAATGAAAAAAGTGTTTATCTATTATGATTTACAAATTGTTGTCCTTGGAATTTGACAGGACTGGAATTTTAAAAAAGCACATGCATACAAAGAGGACCACACAAATACTTCTGGAAACTTTGCATCTCCAAGTAACTACTATGAAACTATTTTGCTTTAGCAATCATCTCAACTGTTATTCTCCAGTAACTGTTCAGTATCAAGCACAAAGTACTTTGGCAAACTACATACATACTACTTTCTACATCAATAGCTGTCTTTGCTGTGAACAAATTCATCTTCATCCACATTTTAATAGAGGGTGTCAAAAAGCCCCCCACATACTACCCATAGCCCCATTCATTTCAAATCAGACCTGGCTACAGGGTCTATCTTCAGATCAAATCAGCAGCTATAATTTGCACAAAATGTTCTTAAAAATAGTATGACAAGATACAAGACTACAACAACTATGTACACAACTTCTATTGAGATGAAACAAACCACTATTACTTGAAACAACTACTGCAACCAATGTAGTCCAAACAAAAGAACAGGAAAAGTACCACATGCCAAGTAAGTTAAATCAAGATCACAGACTTTCACCTGAACTTGAACTTACAGTCTTGGACAATTTAGTAAGTTCTCAGTAAAATTCCCTCTTACTAGCAGACAAAGAACGGGAGCTGGAGGTAACTTATTATACAGACTCTTAAAGCAGCAGCTGCAAAAATTTGGGTAATAGTTTAGCCATAGCATACTGACAGATGGATATGAAGCTATTAATAATGAAGAAACGCAAGCATGTTATGAACCATACCAGCTGTTTTATGGATTGTTATACATATCATTCTGAATTTTAGCAGAGGAAGAAATATTGCGGTTTGAAAATCCACTATTCAGCATAATTTCTGACCTCAGCTATAATTCATTATGCACAGATATATTACAACTCTAAATACAGCATATTAGAATGCATTTTAAAATCAGAATATGCAGATTAAAACCAGGGCACTGACCTAACAGTGCACAAAAGCCCTAAGCAGTGTAACAGGTTGCATACAACCAGGCATTGGTTCACCTTTAGTCAAAGTACAAAGCATCGTAATAATGGTATCTTATACAGGCCTTCCTAGAACTGTTCATAGTTTAAAGAAGTTTCAAGCTTTTTCCTTGCTTCTTCCGAGAAATAATCCCTCTAGCATTTTTACTCATCCTTTTTACTGAAGATGCAGTTTTACACTCAAAATCTGTGCTGCTGCCAGAAACCACACACTCCTGCCCCTCCTTTCTGCCTACATTAGTGCCTGTTCAGCTGCACAACTGCCCACTACATTTTTTCCCCTGGTTTGCTTTTTCAGCTGGTTTACATCCTTGTTCAGGCTCATAAGCAAGCACAAACCAGCTGCAAATGTGATAGTGAAACGAATTACAAGGCAGGTAGGAAAGAAAAAAGCATGCATTATCCCCTCGTTACTGTTTAATCTCTGCCATTGGTTGACCACCTCCTGATTTTGGACTACTGGAACTTTCTGTAAGCAGGCTCAATTAACCTACCAGCCATGTGTCACTTGTGATTTGCACAGATAATTTATTCTGCTTGTAGCTTGTATCTGGTGTCTTCTTTCCTAGGGACAACTTCAGAATGGCAGCTGCAGGTCAGTGGATTCCCACATTGCTAGTGGTGGCTCTTCTGTGACTCCCTTAGGCCAACTGAGAAAGGAGACACAGCAGGAAGTGTTGCTGCCAACCCCAAACAGTATCTCTACAGTAACTATCTCCTTTACTATTGTCAGTCTGCTCCTTGAAAACATGGCAAGCAGGAGCAAGGTTCACAAAGTGTTTCAGCAGCCTCTCTTCGCTTCTAGCAGCTCCATTTTAGGGACATCACAGAAGCAGAATAAAACACATCTGCTCTAATACACAGTACTCTAGTTCTGTGCATATGTTCTGTACCCAAGGCCTCCTCAGAAACTTTGTACTCACTGCCCAGGTATGAGTGTTTCCACTACAATTCCAGAAGGAGCTGTGACAGAGCTCTTCCATGCAACCAGAAAAAGTTATACAAGCCCAACACATACCAACCTCGGATGACGCAAAAATTTAAGACTGATAGAGAAAGACACGTCATCTCACAATGAACTTCCAATTACCCAGTAGTAGCTCACTAGTATTGTTCATAACCTTCATAGGAATATAACTTCAGTTTGGTATTCCAAAGACTGCCAATATCTGAAGCCATTTTGCTTAAATTAATGTTCTTGAGAAGTAAAGCACCGAGAGCACCAGCATGTGCCTGCAGCCTTAAGCAAGCACCCTCTTTCCCTAGGGGAGATCTTTATGACATTACAAAAAGCATCTAAGCAGTAAACACTTCTAAAGCAATTTTTCTCTCAAGAACTAAGAGTTTCAGTTGCATGAAAAAAACCAGTGTTTAGTTCATGTATTAGAACTGATCTTGCTAATCGGGACATAATGAAAAATGTAATACCATGGACTGCCAAGAATCCTGTCAAAACCTCTGATACTGTTGAAGAGAAAAGCACTCTTCACCTAGGTCAAAAGTATGAGATATGATAAATACAAAAGTAAAGTATGCAAAATACTGGAATCTAGAGGCAAAGAAAGTTATTTTAATGCTGGGGTGGGCAATACAGCTTATCCAAACTGGGGTATCAAATGTTAGGACTATTGAGTTGGAAGGAGATACTGACTTTACTAAAATTCAGATGTAGTCTCACCAAGAAAAATCAGCAGCTCATTCATTCCTATCTAATCAAAACTTTGCAGAAAACTGTTCAGTCCTATTCAATAAAACCTTGAAATCTCATTTGGTTTACCTACTATATTACAGCAGAAATGCTAGATTCTCAAATGAGATATAGCTATGCATTTGAGAGAGAGGTAACATGACAGTTTTGATGAGGTTGCTGAGATCATGTAGACTCTCAAAGGAATCTGTATTTAAAATGGCTCTCCCAGAGTTTTATACTGAATTTCCGCCAAATGAATTAAAATGATTGCTGTTAAAATAATGGGTTTTCTACTTTAAATAGAAAACCGGGATGAAAAAATTAACACATACAGCTGACTTCAGAGAACAATGATATAAAACATAGTTGTTCTCAATAAAGATGGAGTCTTCTTGTAGAAAAGTCAGAATGAAGTTTCTCAGGAGACCTTATGTCATAGCCCATAGATTCCAATTCTAAGCAAAACAAAGTAAGGAAACCAGGGCAAAACAAAGAACTCTTCTAATGCACAAGAGCCTCAACAGCTGAAGATAAATCGCAGACTAAAAAGCTTGTCCTGTAAACCTAGATACTTCTATTTTCAAGGCAGCACGGGATCATCAACCATCTAGCTGCAATAGTTTAGTCTGGTTGTCTGTTATTACATGTGGAAAGAAGTTAATTTTGCAGACTGCAAAAGGCAGGTTCTGCAGTTAAGAGCAGCAAGCAGACTGCATCAGGGAACTTCCAGACCATACTTGATCAAAAAGCAGCCTCAGCAGCACACCTAGTTCCACATGACTGCAATGTTCTCACAAAGCAGTCCTATAGACACAAAGTGGGAAGTGGTACCATCATTTCTACTGCTGCCAGTTTCCAAGAAAGTAAAATTTTACTTTTGATCTCTGGGCACATTTGTATTATAAGAGACATACGCATTTCCCAATCTTAATTTTGTTTTATCCCCATCCCTTTATGCCTCAGGGGGGGCTGGTACAATATTATTTAGGAGTAACAATTGCAGAGCTGGTCCTCATTATTCCCAGAAGTCCTGGGGCTGTGTAACCAAAAAGCAACCGAACAGTAGAGAATATGGAAATCAAATCACTCATTTGTCTATACTGAGCTCATACAGGAGCTCAAGATTCAACAAAGAGCTCAAGACCCATCAAGATTTTTCTAACAATTTGCAATCTAGTCAACTATTCTCCACATTGCTGTCCTGCCTAAAGACTAGAATCACTTTCAGCTATGCATCATGCAAATGCAGAAATATTCCTGGAGAACTTACAGTTTAAATAAAATCAGAAGACAAGGAAGAAGCACAAGAAAAAAAGCAAAAAGCATTGAATACTCAAAACAGAAGTACTTCTCTGCAGAGTCAAAAATAGATTATTGGCTTAAAGGTTCAGGCAGTTTTTCATACAGTCAAAACAGTACATCTTGTCAGAACCCTAAACTCCCAAGACAAGGCATAAAAGCCCATTAGTACAATTAACTGTTGTTTTTTACAGCACATCCAGAATAACAATGTGATAGGACAGGGGAAAAAACAAAACAAAACAAAAACAATCCAAACAAAAAAAAAAAACCTGCCAAATACAGTGTTTTTATTTTAGCAGCAGAACATCATATATAGGTATGTTACTAAAACTAGAAAACTATAACCTAGATTAATCTATGCAAAGTTTATTGTAAAATGATACATAGCAATTATCAGTGTTTAAAAGCCTCTCATTGAATAAAATGGCAGAGTCTGCAGGAAGTCTTGTTCCATCCAATAGTTACACAAAGAATCTGTAATAGAAAGAATGATCATTTTTTTGCAAAAACAGGTAAACAGTGAGGAGACTGCAAGTAAACCATGAGATTAGAATTCAAAATCATCTTGGCAAGTCAGGAAAAATAACATTAGAAGGAGCAACTAGCTAAGCAACAAAAACAGCAGATGCAGATCCAAGATTTTAATAATTGGTAAGTAAACAGCATCAGGCTGTTGCAAAGAAAGCAAACTGTGTTACGATGCATAAACACGAGGATGTCCTGCAAAACATGAGAAGAAATCCTCCATGCCTAAACTACGCTAGAGACTCATCTGGAATATTGTCCACTTTTGGGCACCTCACTTTCAAGATCATGTAAATCAGCTGAAGGTAACTCAGAATTGTAACAACAATGAGGGTTAGAAGACACAAGAAACTGTTTCATTTACTTTGGAAGAAGTCTTTCAGAAATTCAAGTCAAGGCAGGTATCAGAGAAAGTGCCTGCCTTACATTATAGCAAATACTGTGCATAATCGTATAGCAGATCAAAACCAAACCTGGTAATAAAATCTCATTCCTCTCAACTCCCCCTCCTACATGTTAATCCTGGTGGGCTCCTTCTGCATTATTTCATATGTGCAATTGTGCAGAATGATAGCTTTTGGCAAAGTCACTTGCACTGTAAAATTGAAAAAGCAATGAAGGGAATATTTTAAAAGAAAAAACAAACTGAATTCAAGTATCACATAACTTTAAACTACCTCCTTTGCTATACTTCACCACCACAAGAAAACAGGAAACATTGCTCTACCATTTCTCATTCCTTTTCCTCAGCAGTATTAAACATTTTATGGTATAGATGGTCCAAGAGGAACAGTGTCGGGCCATAAACTGCATAAACATATATTCTCCAGACACATTTAAAAAAGAACACAAATGGCAGCAGTACTGAAGATAGTTATAATTACATTTTAACCAGTCATTTTAAACTAAAACAAAGCTGTGCCTTCTGAGGATAATTTTTAATAACCACGAAGACAAAGCCATCTAACTTTGCCACTCCAACAACACTTAATATTCAAATTAACTCCCTTTTGTCAAAACTGGTTTTTGCTCAATACTGTGGAGTGGAGGAATAATTGAAACATAAACAGTCTGCCAATAAAAACTGAGTTTATGAAGTTTTAGCAAGGGCAAAGAAGGAATGCTGTCCTGTAAGTCCCCTTTAACCATCTTGGTTTCCCAAGTAAACAACAACAAAAATTAAAATTAATGCCAAATCACACATTACAAATAGCACTATTCATATAAATGTGAATTTCTGACACTTATTTTTTAAGCAGATATTGGTAAAATATAAATGCTAACACTATAATATTTGATTAAAAAATCCAAAGCCATAGACTCAGTTCTGGGCATGAAAGTACTGCTAAGTATTACACGGTAGGACTTCTTTTTCCAAATACTTCATACCATATAGAGCTACCTGGGTTGCATCCATTGCAACTTCTCTGGGCAAACTGTTCCAGAGCCCCACCACACTCATTTCACAAACTATTTGTTACTTAAACAGATGAAGCGCACTGAGCAAGGCTTTCTTTATACCAAAAAATAATACGTTTGAAACCAAGAATTCGGATACAGCTAGCACAAATGCTACAACATTTTCTAATGTTGTTCAGTTCACCATTTAATGAGGCCATGAACACCAACGTGAATTTTGGTGCAGGGGAAGTGAAACATCTTGAAGAGAACAAGAATTGGTTTTACTACAAGAAAGTTAGTTTTGAAAGTAATCTTCCTGACTTAGCAAACAAACTAACTACTGTTTTCCATGGCTCAAAACAAAGGCAGGTCCACTCAATGATTCTTTGTTTCATACAGAAGAATAAAGTCAGCAAATCGTGCAATATCTACATTATTCTAAATAGTTATGCTTCTGTGATTAATGTTCACAGTATGATTAGCACGAGACATTAGGATCTTTTCATCCAGTTGAGTTGATCAGAGGACTACTCAGTTTCTCCAAGAACCTGGTTAATTATCTTAATAAAATTCTGCAGGTTCAGATGCTCTACTGTGTCTTCTAATCAGTCACATTGTTTTAACTTTCATGCTGCCGCCTAGAGAAATACAAAAACTTCACGGAAAAAAGTATGAAAGCTACTCATATGAAGGGAGAAGGAGAGGAACAACACAAGTAGCAGCCCCACACTGAAAGGAGAACTACATTATTACATAAACCTTGAGCAAGCAGATGGCCAGGAGTTCAGTGTGATTACATGGAAATACAAAGATGCTCCTATTAGCAGTTGGAAGGGGTATTCAAGTTCACATACATACATAAACCCAAAATATACTTAAAACTTGAGTGACATGACACCATACATAAATATCAGCAGCTTAACAGAAAAGGACCCCTACTTCCCACTGAATTCTCATCACTAGAAATCATTTGAACCACATCTGGCCTAAATACGGCCAGTTAAGTTCTGGTAACTCAATTCCAAATTATTTTCTTCTGATAGGGTCAACTCTTCATTAAAGAAACACATATTTCAATGTGGCATAACCTGTAAGAGATTTCTCTTTTTAGAAAACTTTGAAGTGGAACTAGCTCTCTAATTTTTGCAAATAAAGTTTCGCTTATTTTAGGTTGAAACAACCTGCAAAGATAATTCAATTACTGTTTTTGTAACACTGGTATTAAACACACTTTTTAATTGCAAAAGATAAAAGCCAAGTTTGCATTTCAGCAGCTTACAGTCCAGATGCAGACAAAGTAACCTGAAAGTCCAATGTATCCCCATAATTTTGGACAAGTCATCATACAGTGTTGCTATACAACGTAACAACAAATCAACTATCCATTTTTACCAAATTCTTTACATATTTATTTCCAATTCAAAGGGAACTGGCATCTAAACAACTTTTTTTCAGAAATCTTTTATTTTGGAATTTGTTTTGCACTCCCTAAACTGGCATTTTCATATGCCAGAACAGCAATAGCAAAAGTGCAGAAGAGGTGACAAGCAACAATCTATGTGGAAACAGAACAAAAAGAAGCAAGAATGAGGCCAAATGGGAATACTTGATTATAAACAAAAAGAAAACTAACAGCTTGAATAGTCCCTCTGTGCCAACCAAAGCACTTCAGTTTTGAGACACTTTACTGCAGGAAGATGAGACAATACAAGTAAATACACTTAATAAAAGACAGCAGAAAAGGCACTGCAGATGTCAAGTAATTTCTGCATATGAACTGATTTTGAGAAGAAAAAACTTACTCAACCTAAAAGCAAATATAATTTAGCTAAACACTTGGCTTTCTAAAGTAAATGAAAATGTTGAGTATAACTTTAAGGAGCACAGTGCTAAGTGATTGTGAAGCACGGAAACTAAAATCTATGAGATCAGAGTGTGAAAAGAAAATTGACTGTGAGATATCTGTTGTCATATTATAAATATCAAGTGTATTTTCAGTTTTTAAATGGAGCATGTCAATTCTAAAGGGGGAAAAATATTACCTGTGGAACTTGTGGGCTTCTTGAAGTACTGTTAACTTATTTAGCATAGAAAATAAAAGCACTGGAGAGTAATTACATAAGGTTTGTCTTTCATTTGCTCTAAAAATCACACATGAGAGATTGAAGTCTCTCATCCTAAGTTACTTCGTATTTTCAGAAAGAACAAATAAAAAAAAGAACAGACTACACTATTATACATTTGCTGGTAATAATAACCAACATATTGATCATAAATAACAAAGGTTCACTTCAGTGATCTAAGAACACAATCCAAACAAAAGCACAAAGGACAGCAAGTGCTGTCATTTGATTAGCCTTAGGGTTTTACAAGGCAAATTTCATCTTCAGTCTCAATTTGATATTTAAAAGATTGCTTAAAGCAGTTTGGTTTTGCAACTGCTGCTTCTGAAGTACTTTTTCACAGAGGTGTCTAGCCAGCTTCATGCATTTTCTCAAGTATTAATGACTAGAAGATCAGAGTCTATGAATAATTTATAAGGTAAATATTTAAATCTCAACAACTATTCTAGTTATATTGGGTTTTAGTTTTAGTTCTTTACTGAAAAGGAGACCTCTCTCAACTAGTACCAACCCTGAATTATTTTCACCAAATACCACCTACTAATAATATATAGCTTCCTGTGATTATCGAAGAAAAAAAGAAAGAAAATCCAAAGTGTATTTTACTTTCTTTCTTTTTCAGAAGGCTAAGGAAGCCAGGAGGCTTGACAGGAAACATATAGGACTAATAACTGTTGCTTAAATGTAATCTGGTAGACAGCATCAACACACATTGTAAGAGAACACGTTCAGTTCCAAATGCTCTCAACTACAAGATGCTCTATCAACAGATAAAGGTAATGTAAATTTTTCATATAGATTTGCATATGCACTGGATTTCAAAAAGAAAGGGGATTTTGTTTGATTGATAATCAAGCTGTCCTTCTCAGTTTCTAGGAATTGCTTTTGATCTGACTGGCTAGTTCCAATCAAACCTGGGAGAAAAAAAAAGTATGTTTTGGTTACAGCTTTGTGCGGGAAAAGGGAAAGAGACACTGCTCCATAGTGCCAGGTCATCTGTTAGTCGGCCATAAGTGATCTAAACCTCGTGCTGCCTCTTGCTCGGGCATCACTTAAAATGCCTAGAATGAACCTGGGCTTACTGCTAAGTTACATGGAAGAAAAGATCAAAAAAGGTGATCAGGCATCATAATTCACTTTTTAAGAAACAACTTAAGCTTTACTAATGCTCATAAATTTAAAAAAAACCCTTTGCTTTTCTTTGTACTTTACAAACAACAACAAAAAGAAACATATAAATCCTACAACAGCAAAATATTAAGTCAAGTAAAAAACTACAATCACAAACCACTTTCACTAGCTTCATTCAGTGGCTAAGATGGTACCATTCAACTAATATGTTTATTTTTTTTTTTCTCATCTCAAGACATAGATTAAGTTTTCATTTACTACAACTGTTTTAAATTTTACACTGAGGATGGCAACTGCTACTTTTCAATGAGCATCTATATATTGTCCTGGACTCAGTACAAGTTCTTTGTTATTAGTAATGACCCTATCTTCACAGCATCCTCTCAATGAGCAGTTCTGCCCCATTTTACAAACTGAAAATAGAGGTGCAGAGAGGTTAATGAACAACCACCATCAATTCTGGTATAATCAAGGTCAACTTTTTTTCCAAATACTTCATACCATACAGAGCTACCAGGGTTTGAAACAGCTCCCCCTGAGTATGGTAAAAACTATGACTGCTAGCCACTCTTGCACATCAAACTCAATAACCTGACATCACGAACACATAATTATAAACAGTTAGGGAGTTTATAATGCCAACAAAAATAACTGCATTAAAACCCAGTTAACTGTGGCATAACATGGTAGCACAGGGTTTCCACAAATTTAACCCTATTTGAACCCACTTCCCTTTCAGGAAATGGAGGAAGAATGCCCACTTAAATATACTCATAATAAGCAGCTATTTATGTTTAGTAATGCATTCCAACGATTAATTAGTCCAGTAAGAACACACCCCTTATTTGAAGTCTGAACTTGCTTAATTCAGCTTCCAATGACAGAACTGTGGTACACCTGTGTCAGCCAAAGAGAGCTTTTATCAAATACCTCTTTGCCGAGTAGGTGCATATTGACTAATGAAGAAGCCCTTAATATTTCCTTAGCTAAGCTAAACAAAGTAAGCACCTTATGTCTTCTTTACTAAGACTGCTCTCCCCCATTCATTTTCAAGGCTGCTCTCTGGAAGCTGATTTTTCACCACCCTCTCTGGGCTGTCAACAGCAGATGTACTGCTCCAGTAAGAGTTATAGCAGATACCTCCTAATTTCCAAATCCCTTGTTCAACTACTCAAAGTTTTTCACCAGACCTTTAGATACAGTCAAAAGGATTGACTTCAAATCTTACCAGCCTCAGATTGAGTCTCCCTAATTGTTCCCCAATTCATTCTTTAGTTGCACTGATTGGGCCATGAAGCGTTACATTCATGTGTCCAATTTATTAGTGATCTAAATCACGTTGCAACCTTACTAATGTCCTTAATCTATATTTACGATTCTCTAGGTAAGTACAAACATCTGAAATAACTCCAACACAGTTATTTACAGTGAGAACCTCATACTCTGTAAGGGAAGTTAATGCAACATATAGTACAGCAGACTGATTTCTGTAGTATGCATCAACAGTTGCAGATGCTTAACACACTCCACCACTGGATTTTGCATGTTAGACAGACAGTCTTGCCTCGGAATCCATGTTTGCAAGAACCCAAATCGCTAGCCCAAGCCCTCCTAGAATTCTTAACTAATAGGACTTGCTAGCGTTTATTTTGCACCATAAATTTTAACAAATCTTTAAAATACTCTAGAACCAACCAACAAGCAATGTTTGCTAAAGATGATAAATGAAAACAGAGTGGATTTGCATTTAATAAATTGAAAAAATCTAACCAATAGTAGCTTTAAAAACATACAAGCTTTCAATTTGTGTATTCACATGTAATTACATGGATCTTTAAAGATTTTAAATAAAAAGGTGAGACATCTCATGAACCAATTCAAAAAGTCAAAGGCAGTAACCAAAGTACAAATTCCTGCTAAAAATCCCAGAACTCCTTACTGAAGTGTTCACAGTGAGAAACAGTCTCAACATCAGGTACTGGAAATGTCTCAAAGCAAACATGTCAGCTTTAACATAATAAAAGCTCTAATTGTTACAGCTTTATATTCTTCTTATGTAAGAATAATTAGGATCACAGTCTTAGGCTACTTCATAATGTCCAATTCTAAGACTTTTGTGCCTATCAATACTGTTGCTCTGACTAAGCAGGACAGCAGCCTGAAATGTCAGAGGTTCAAATCCAGCTCAGCTTCACCACGTCAGTGAAGGCAGAGGGAAGGGCTGGGGCTGTCTAAAGAAGAAAATGGAGAAACAGAGAAAAATAGTATCTTTTCATAAAACTTCTCCCCTTTCTCAAAGGACTGCATAATATTTTCTCAAAATATCAGAGTGTACATGCTTACTGGCTTCTTTCCTGGCTTCTTAAAGCAGTATAAACATTACCGGGTGCACTGACTAGGATGCTGTCTTTTGTACATGAACTGTAAAGGCACTTAGGCAGGGTTTAATCTTCTCCCTCAGAAGTCTTTAGAAGTCACATGGCAGAAGGAAGTCCATTCCTCTTAAGTTACATCAGGCAGTTCCACACTTCTTATTTCTGATGTGATAGTTTCTGTGACCTCAGGAGTGTCAAAGGCCCCACCAGTCTTACTCACATTTTTACCACAGCTTCTTACACTGGAGTGATGAGTAGTTACCCATGCCAGGAAATACTTTAAAGAGTTGAGTTTCAATGATTATCTCTTGAAATGACCCTTTGTGGATCACATAATAAACACATATACACAGTTTACATCTTCTAAAGCACTTTTCAATCAGGTCTACCCAGTCCTTGCACTGAGTGTCCATGTCTTCCTTTGCATTTTAGGGGCAAGTCCACAGACAAGGATTTGCTGAGCTGTTAGCTTCCCTTCCGCAGGAATTAGCGTACATTATCAGCTACAAAAGGAATTCATCCTGTTCCAGAGCATAAGCCTTTTTGAGATTCTATTAACTTAAGTAAAAGAAACAGAGGCAGAAAAAGATCTTCAGCTACCCAGAGTACGCACTAGTTAGAGTGACAATACAGTACAAAGGAACCATCAGGATAAACAGTATTTAATGGCAACAAAACGTAGGATTTAAGAAAAAAAAACCAAAAAAGAAAAAGCACTGAGAGACAGCTGGAGAATCCTGTAATTTCTTATTTAAAGTCCCAAATTAACAAAAAAATAAAAATAATTTCTAAGAAATTTTTTAAAAATTGCAGAAGAAACACACCAAGCAGAACAACTACTGTTCTTCCATTTCCTAATTAAATTCCAGCCGGTACCTGTCCTAAAGATTCCTACTAGAATCATTGTCTGGTTTTCATCTTCCTGTCATTTTCCTTCTTCTCTGATTTTATTACTTGACACTGTAAGGCAAAAACAAAGAAGAGGAAGAAGAACTTACTGGTATTGAGAACTCCTCTGCCAAATACTTCAACACTGATGCTCCTCTAGCCAAAAAGTTACTTCTCTCTGCCAGGTTGCCTTGGAGTTTTGTATCAAACTCCTTTCTGACAACTGACGCAACAGAGTCAATTACTATGAGTTTAACTTTCTTTGAAATAATTTCTTCTTCCAAAGACATAATCCTAAAAAAAAAAAAAAAAAGTCACTGATAGCATTATATACACAATAGAACCATTTTATAACCCCGTTTTTTTTTTAAATAAAGTTTTCTTCAATAAGCTGAAAGTCAGTCCCTCTTTTTCTCTCCTCACATATCACCTCCATTAACATCTGCATGTATTAAAGAGATTTGGAAAGGAATCTGAGGCTCAGTGGGCCCAAGGCAGGATCTCTCCAAAAGAGACTTTTAGAAGACCTCTAGTTACCAGCATTGTGCTGTACATCCCCTGAATGGCAGACAGCAAGTAAAGTGGACATTGGAACTGTGCCTCACTGGAGCCTTCCTGGACTTCAAGGAGATTTATAAATATGAGGGAGAGTGACTTTTTACATGGGCACATAGTGATAGGACAAGGAGAAATGGTTTTAAACTAAAAGAAGAGAGATTTAGGTTAGAAGTTAGGAAGAAATACTTTACTCAGTGGGTAGTGAGGCACCCACAAAGGTGCCCAGAGGAGCTGTGGATGCCCCATCCCTGGAATTGTTCAATGCCAAGTTGGATGGGGCCATCAACAACCTGACCTAGGGGGTGCTATCCTTGCCTGTGATGAGAGGTTTGGAACTAGATGATCTTTAAGCTCTTTTCCAACCCAAGCCATTCCGTATCTCTTTAATATGCTACTAGCTGTTCATTGATAAAGCTGTATTAGAAAGAAACTATTCTTATAATAATTCTCCCGCTAATATAAAACACACAACATGATGCTGAAATGTAACTTAATTAATTTTCATTGCAATATATGTTCACAAATTAACATAAGGAAACAACATGACAATACAACACTGCCAACAACAGCACTCAGGCTGGTAATTGTTAAACAATTCCTCCCTCCCACTGCTGGAGGAGTCCCCATCTTCCTGGAAGTAAACTGCTTTAGAGGAACAAACTTCTATTTCATGGAAAATGAAATGGAACTCCACAATTCAAGAGAACTATGGTCTCTCCACAATTCAAGAGAATACCTGTATCTTGAACATTCCCTTTTAAAGGCTTAGAAGCATCAGATCACACAGAAATTGTCTATCAGAAACTAAAAAACATCAAGTGGATTAGTCACATGCTATGAAATTAGAAGAGCAATGTCAATCTTTCTGTAGCAATGTTACTTTGTTGGAGACCATGGTGGTATCCACATGAAAAGGTCTCAAATAAATTAATTACTCTTTACAAAATTTTGATATAAAACAAACATTGGTATAGACAATCCAGTCAAAATTGTCTCTTTTTTTTTTTAACTCTGGAAAAGAATACCTCTTCAGTACACTGCAACAGGTCAGCTCTCGGTACAGGTGGATGCTACGGGTCATGCAGAACAGCTTTTCATCTGAGTCAAAATAAGTAGGGAATCTGTTTGCTGCTATCTCAACCAATCTAAATTTAAAAAAAAATTTAAAAAAAAAAAATTAAAAAAAAAAAAACACCAAAAAAAGCACCCAAAAACCAGAAGGCATAATATTGGAAAAACAGGCTAATAAGGCATAAAGCATTCAGAAAGCAAACACAGCAAACCTCTGAAACATAAGCAGATACCAACTAAGACTGGAAACCTTTTTAAAAGCAAAAGCATACTTTATCAGTCAGACTGAAACAGTGGAAGTCAGAACAGTTAGGTTCTCTTTCCAGTGATGCTGAGTCCATGGTACACTAGGGAACGACATCATGTGTCTGTATGCAAAGAAAGGGCATATCTCCCCTAGAAGGAAAGGGCATATCTCCCCTAGAAGGAAACTGCAAAGTTTAGTTACTGAATAAGTTCTTCAACTTTTATATCAGAGGTTCCACTCAATGACCAAGCATTTTCCTATTCTAATTATTTTATCTAAATATTAAATTCATTTAAACAGAAGTACTCTCCAACTCTAACTATCTTCCTTTTCACCTTTATCTTGCAGTGAAATCATAAAGTTGGCTTTGTGTGGCCACAGAAATTTAACAAACTGATAAGAAACCGAAGAACCATTAGAAGACCCAACCAACATGGAAGAAGGACTGCAAAGAACAGAGCTCAGTTAAACTGCAAATACTTTTGCATGCAGTATATGTATGGACAATATGTTTGACAAAGTAAAAATCTTTTCACAGATAATCTCTCCTTAAAAACATGAACAATGTCATTTGGATGGGAGACTTCCACGGAAACAGATTCTGGTTTATATTACCTATTCATAAAAAGGGCTTATAGAATCTTATTAAAATACACTTGTTAGAACACAGCAAAAAAAAACCGTCAAAGTAAACACCATTGTGTCACAAAGTGACTGAGGCTCCAGCTGCCAAGGCATCTACAACTGAACCCGCTTTCATTCAGATACCACAGCTGCAAACAGCATGACATGATGTAACAAAAAGACTGAGCAGTTTAAGTGGCTCCTTTACTGATAGAACTGAATGTGGGGTGCCATGATTAAATATTCTCCACTACCTTATTAGCAAATTCATAACCCTTCAAAACCTTGAATTACAATTGCTAAGCATACTACTGTTTATTATCAGAGTAGACCAAGGAAGCATATCAGATAACAGGTGATAATACCAAAAGAAATCAGAGAAAGCTGGATATGTATTATTTGTTGTCAAAATACATTCACATTCGCAAATTATGACTTTGAAAAAAGTATCTCACACAGATGTAAAACTAAACAGTTTTCAGTTAAATTACATTTTATACATAAAATCATTGAGGAAACTAAACGGTATACATTTTAGAAATGCTGACTGCCTATAAACTCCTCAGAAATCAGTGGAAAGAAGTTTCACTTCTCTGACCACAAGACAATTTCACCTAGGTCCTTAAAGAGATGATCCAAGAATTTCACTTTGAAACTCGTGGTTACAATCTGTACACTGAAAATATTTTCCACTATGAAGATTTTATTTTTTAGTAACAAAAAATACTTAATTGCTTGTATTTTAAGCAGACATATCCCACCACGTACAGCTCAAGACGAGTGGCATCTAGTGGATTATACTTGTGGGCACAACTTACCGGTTCTCTCAACACTTCTGATTTAGGCCCATTTCATTAAAACACAAAGTTAAAGCCATTTTAGGAAAAACAAAATTAAAATCAGTTTTATTAGGTTTAAAAATAGAAATACTAAACTTGAATGTTAATATACCTACCCTGAGCAAACCATCTCAAAATCATTCATTAGGTACATTACCTATTACATCTAAACTTGTCCTGCCGAAGTTCCAGAGACAGAATTTTGTCTGCCCACCTGTACAATTAATCATGTACACTATTTGGGCAATGGTGAGCTGCCATTAAATAGTCTGCATGAAATGAGATACCACTGTGTTTTCTAACAGCCATGCATATCACAAAGAACATCATTATGCACACTGACCTAAAATGATATGTTGAGATTGCAGCACTATTCACAGAGCTCCATGCAGGCTAAAGTTCTTTAATATTTAAATCTCTTTTGTCATGATGAGATCAAAAATTGCACAGAACACGTTTTCTGCAATCAGGACAGAAGCCCATGGGATAGATAAATCTGGTTTTTCTCAGCTTTGGCTCACAGAAATTTGTGTCTAGTGTTTTTCACAAGCAATAAGTATGACTAGTGACAAAAGCCAACTTAACAAATTCTTTTCAGACTTTCTGAATAAGTCTAGTACGTTTTCAGTTAATAGCTGGCTACTACATAACTGATTACAACAATTTTGATTTCCAGACTTACTATGGCCCTTTCCATCTACCTGTCCTACTGTCCATGTGCTGATGAAGTGGAATGAAAGACACCACTTACACTTCTACAGCTTTCTCTTACACAAGGGAAAAATACATAAATTACAAAAACTTGTGGCATATCTTACAAGACCAGCCTCAATTCTGATCACTCTTCCAAGTATTTGCTATTACACTGAATTAAACTGTCATGTTAGAGAATAACACGACTGTGAAAGTCTGTGGAATCAAAAAGTTCCCTTCCCTGAAGTAAGACCTGCCAGGCAGAGTGACGTGTCTTACATCACAAGAAATAAAATTACCCAGCTTTATGGAGAATCTTTCTAGAAGCAGCACTGCATTACAGCCTGTATTACTTAGCAACTCTCAGCCCTACAAAGCAGAAGGGATACAAACACTCTTCTCAGGCTTTCTGTAGAGACTTTTGAATGTTAAATAAAAATAGTGCCAGCTGAATGTCTCTATCAAGCCCTTTAAATTAAGATGCTGTTAAATGAGCATCTGTCTTTTTAAGTGTTTAGAGCAACAACAAAAACTAAGTATCTTCCACCTGCCATCTACCAAAAACTCAGGATTACAGAATCATAAGGAAATTCCGATTAGAAAGAGAACTCAGGAGATTTTGAGGCAACATCCTGTTCAAAGTAGTGCCAGCTATGAAGTCAGAACAAGTTACTTGAGTCTTTATCTAATTCAGAAGCCTTCAAGGACAGAGGCAGCACCACCTCTCTGGGCAAAGTTTTTTCACCACAAAGGCAGTTAGGAATTGCAAAGTTTCTCCATACATCAGCCCAGAAATGAAATTCAGTGTATGCCTGCTGTCTCCCAGTACACACCCCTGTGCCATCTCCTTAAGGCCTCCTCATCGGCAAGGGAAGGTCACTGTTAGATTGCCCCAATGCCCCCTCCCCGCTAGACTGAGCAAGCCCTCGGTCCCTCCACAAATGGCAAATGCTCCAGCTCCCAGTCACCTTGGGAAAAGGGGATATGCACCTCCCTGGCTCTGATGGTTCGGCTCTTTAGAAGATGCAACACAGAAAGCATAAGACATAGTCAGTCTGCTGGAACTGTGTTGATCATTTGCAATTGAGCAATACTAAACATGATTTAATACAGAAATATTCTTATCCTTAATAATAATATTATTTTTGCCACATTTCCTTTCTACATCCTACTTTATTTTCAGCAGTTTCATTTTCATGTGCATCTGCTGTCCTTTTCTTTAGCATTCATTTCTAAGTGACAAGTCTTAACACACTCTTTAGGTGCTACCTTTTTCTACTATTTACATTTCAGGGACCTGAAATAAAACTTAAGTGGTATGTAAGGAGGAAGCACTGTACTTTGCAGAGCCATTGCTTCAAGCTTTTTTTTCTTTGATATATTATACTTCAAACTTTTGTGAAATTACCTTTACAAAAAACAGGGTTAGAAATCCCACCTTCTCCTCCACGATAACTTGAAATGAATAACCAATGGAAATACATTTACTTTGATACTCCAGATTCATGCCATAGCTATAGCTACTAAATCATCGGAAATATATAAATTATTTCAATGAACCTCTTTCTGCCCATTTTTCCAAACAAAAAAGGATGAGAATACTGTACTTCTTGTCCTTCCCCAGACCCTTAGCTTTTGAACTTGCTCGTTCCAAACAGGGACAAAGGAATAGAAAGCTCAAAAACATCAAAGCCTCAAAGTTTAGCAAAGTTGGTAACTAAGTAAAGTAAATTAGAGCTACATTTAATGAAACACTGCAGGATAGTTCAACTGTTAATCAGCCAGTTAACATGGGAAGAGTGGCAACCAACACATGCGACTCTCAAGCAATGCAGCACAGGGTGTCTCCTGTCCATTCAGCACTTGAACACACCAGAAGTGTACAGCCAAGCCATTTTGGTTGCATGGGCCAAGCACGATGTATTAGAAGAACCATAGATGTTACAGAAGTAAGGTAATACAGTACTGCATAGCTGCTAAGGATATAGAAGATGCAAGGTTACTGCAGAAGGGAATCAGAAATGCAGGAGGACGCAAGGCCCCGTTCAACAGAAATAGGAAAACTGGCAATGTCAGTCCCACTGTTCACTGGAAAACCTCCATTGCCTTTGTAGTCAAAATGCTGGGCCTTTACATGCTCTAGTTAACTTCCTGTTAACTCCACAACCCAAACTGCAAAGCAAGATTTCAGGTACAGGACTGATAAGACCATTTATAAATTAAAGATCATGCCATCCAGCTTTTCATACCAGAACTGGAATCTGCAACATCACACAAATTAGGAAGGTGAGCAAACCATTTTACTGAATTAATTTCATCATCTATGGAATAGCTGCATATACCAGAGGAATGTTTAATAATTACCACCAGTATTTAAAAGTGCACAATTATTGCTCAGAAAATAACTGAAGGTTCCAAGATAAAAGGTGCTAAGAAGTTGTGTGTATTTTAGAATTTTGCATCTTACCTTTCAGCACTGAATGCAGACTCTGTGTCAATGTATATAACAGCCCCATCTAGTCCTCCCATGCTTACAGGCAGTGTAGCCAGAACACTCACCATAACACAAAACTGAGTTTTGCCACAACCTGGTGGGCTAGTTATCTGGAAGAAAAAAGATTAGCAACATAACATTCATTTCACCATAATTATACTTTTATCTAAGTCCCATCAGCCAGTATTCCTCCAATTCTGCTTTTCCAGTTACCAGAGGAGACAGCCATGAAAAGACAGAACACAGCCTACAAAGACCAACTTGCAGACAAACTTATCCCCTGAAGAATAAAAAGCTTTTCAGACACAGCATGATGCTTATACTTTATCTTTGACATCATTACTACCTTTAAAATTTGAGGTCCCCTACTCTCCCCCTCATCTCACAAGATCTTCCCTAGAGACACCTAGCTCTCTTTCATCTGTCACTGTGCTACCTTCTAAAATAGAGCAGAATTAGAAGATTCACAGTTGACATTCACATGTCATCAATGGCTTTTAGAGCTGAAAACAAAGTCCAGAGCTAATGAGCTCACAGACATAAACGACTCCTTAGGAATCAGCACTACCTTGGTTAAACCAGGTCTCTCCTAGAAATCACAAGGATAATTGTTTATATCCTATAAAGACTGAATGTTCAATATGAACCACATATATACATAAGACAGATTTTATCTGCCCCAGAGACTACACTCTGCAGTATGCAGTGTGTGTTTTTTCATTGGTGTTAACTCCCTATTACCATATTTCAACACCAACGCCATGCAGTGATCCAGACCAGCTCCCCAGTTCTAAGCCTCCTTTCACTGAAAGCCCCTATGGTGAAGCAGCATCCAAAGAGAGCACACTCAGCTTGCATGAAAAGGTTCCCAGTACGATTTTGAAGAGAAAAACCACCAGGATCCAAAGAACACATTGTTTGATGAGATAATCAGTTTCTGAGAGCAGTATTTTTCTACTAGAGATGGCAGTCTGCTGCTCTTTATCCATTGCAGATCTTCCAGAGATTGTATCTGAATGCTGAGCTCTGTGTTCAGATAATTGCCAGTTCATTACTACTACAGTAGGTCTTTAAGTACAATATTGCATTGTCACTGCTTCTGGGAAGGAATATGAGGAAATCTTAAACACTAAGAGGGCCAAAAAACAGCAAAAACAAAGTAACTTTAGGCAGTAAAAACAGAGTGATGGGTTCATTCTGATGCTAGTAGCAACAAACTAATAAGGCAAAGTGTAAAAGCAAGCCTCTCTAGGGAAGATGAACTGTAAAATAAAGCATGCCTTCTCAAAACACCTAGTACTGCCAGAACAAAGGCCTAAATACAGAGCTGTTGTTTTCAATTAAAAAAGAAACTTTACAACAGACAGACACTCAAAATCAAACTGATTTTTGAGACTACATGCACAACAGTTTGGTTTCAAGCAGAAACATTCTTTCACCACAAGATACTACAGTATCTCTATGGTTTTGTTTTAAGCAGCAGCAGCATGACTTGAAGCACAGAAAATTTACAGGGAAACACTGAAGGATCACATTAGCTACAGTTAACAGTCAGTCAAAATCCCTTTAATCACCTTTGTCTTTAAACAAGGCCTGAAAGCCAAGCCATATCAATCAATCCACTTGAAGCTTTAATGCAAGAGAAGCATTAGATGATTTTTGTTTAGAAGCACACACTGCATTCAGTGAATTACAGATCAGGAATCAGTCATATTTATGCAATTATCTGCATAAATTTCAATCATATAATCAGTAACAATAATAATAATAATAATATCAGTCACAATAATCAGTCATATTTATGCAATATTTCAAATATTTGGCTGTTCCCCAGCCAGTGTATTTAAATTACAAACTATCATATCAGCAATAGCTGCCACAATTTAATAGGAACCCAAAGCATATATAAAAAGTGCAGAGGCAATACACATTCCTTAGACTGTGATAGCCAATGAATCTCACCAGTTGCTTCTTGTTAAAAAGAAGACTTGAAATTAATGAGGAGAGGGTATCAATCCAGTTTGTTAAATTAAAATGTTTGGACAACTGTGCGGATACTTCATAAATACATTTGTAGTTTTAGCCTTGCCTGGGAGCTGCACTGGAACCAACATCCATTTCAGTGGCTGATACAGAAGCTAATTCAGCAGAGATGCTGTAAAAATGTCCGAGGATATGAGCATCATATCACAGAAAATGAGGGAACCTTGCAGTACAAGCTAGTACAAGGAAGCAAACCAGTGGAGCGAGAAAGTATTTCTATTCCTAAAGACAATACTTCATGTTTAATTTGCATTCCTTTTAAAGGCCTTAAAACAGGCTTTTAAATAATCCACAGTGAACAATTTTACAAAACTACAACATTTTATTGCAGCTACCATTGGTTCAGCAAGTGTTTAGAACAACAGAATCCTACTTGAAATTCCTCAAATAAATTTAATGTCTGCAAAAAGTTTGGCTTGTTTTACTCTAAATTTGCTCTGAAAAAAAACAATCACCCAGATAGAAATGTGAAGACTACAACAGTCTTTAAAAGTATATTCTATTTGGCAGAGATAAATTATTTTTCAATAAGTTATATATTATTTTCTCTGGCACATCTGTAGAGTTCGGATGAAATCACAAGGAGCTAATTCTTCTTCATCTACCAGAAGATAAAACTCTTCAATATTCAAAAAAGTAATTATTTTAATTTTTCCTCATAAAACTTGGCCAAAACCTCTGACCACAGAACTTCAGCTATGATTTAGTCTCCAACTTAAAACCTCACAGTGGCTTGGGAAAAAAAATGGTCTGAGACAGTGTAATGCAAATCAAATCCCTCTGGCACTCAAAAAGCAAGAAGTTTTGGCTGTAGAAAACACCACCACAAGTCTTAATCCTTCTGAGCAGGTACTCAAATTCCAAGTTTCCAGCCACTCTCAATGCTGGATAAAGTAACAGAAAAACAATGATTCAGCCAAAATCAGGAAGTAAATGCTGAATCCAGCATACTTTTGAAGAGAACTTCTCCCAGACTTAAAATATCTGTCCAATTCAAAAATACCAAAAAACAATCTACTTGTCAGCTATGCTCCAGTGAATTGCAAAAAAGCAAATTAAAGTTGTTAAATCCTAAAATCACTCGAATCCAAAAAAAAAAAAAAAAGAAAAAGACCTGAAAGCACTCACAAGCTGCAGCAGAGCACAAAAGCCACAGAAGCACAGCGTCAAAGCAGCAGCAGCAGGCACTTGATAGCTTTCTACTAAAATTTCATCTAACAATCCTGATGAAGACTTAGAGTGCTGCCAACCTTTTAAACTACTTCAGATCTCAAGACTCTTGCAAAAATGCTTTTAAAAATCCCAAGAACCAGGCTTTAAAAGAAAAAATTCAGTTTCTGTATAATTAATGATTATCTGCCTTTCCATTTGCTGAGAAACCCCTAATAAGTGCCATAATTGCTTTCCACACTTAGTATCTAAAAGACAAATAAAAAGCAATACATTATTTTATTTTTTCTTGGACACATCCATTTATGGATCCTACCTAGTTATCTCTATAATATTTCTGAGTAAATAGTTATGCATCGATCATCAACCAAGCCCAAGGTACAGGTGGAAGGATGCAGTGCTTGCAGTTCTGGTCTCATCCACTGCACGTCTTGCACAGATGTCAACATCTCCCTCCCTTGGCAAGATCCCCCATTGTAGAGAACTGCACCAGGCAGGTCTTCTCATTTTTAACCAAAATATCTTAGAATACAAAAAAATTCACATTCAAAAGCTTTTTTTCAGAAGAAAACTTAGAAGTGTAATATTACCTTCCTGGTGCTGTACTTTTCATTTACATTCAGATAAAAGTCTGGCCTATCTTTGAACACGTTCATTTCCCCCCCACCTAACTTTAAATACAATGATACGTAGGGAGTATGACTATTCTTAAAACACAGTTTATCAACAGTTACTCATGTTTTCTTATATTTAAAGAGCTAAATATTTTAAGAAAACGCTTGGGGGGAATATTAAAATTGAGTATTGTGATAATTAGCCAGGCTAAGAAGTAGTACAAAACATATAGCTCTGGAAAATTAAGCACTTATATTAACTTCCTGTAGAGCATTATTTTATATCATCTCAGAAAAATTATATTTGACATCCACAGTTTGAGATCAACTGCTTGCAGAGCTTACTTCTAAATAAAATCTAAAACAAAACAAAACCAACACAAAACTTAAAGGTCAGCTAAACTACCCTGAAACTCCCAGCATGTTAACCACTGCTTTTCCCCAGATCTCCCTCTGAAGCAATGCCAAGAACATGGCAATCAGCAAGCCTGAATTCTATTACTGCTCTAGAGCCATTCTACCTGGTCTTCAGGCAAGAACACATCAGACAGACTGCACTGATTGCTGAGTGACAGCTCCATTTAGGATTAAGAACAAAGACAAATATTTAAGACACTGTTATTGGCAGCCTTGTAAATTAACTGTGTGGCCCTTAGAATCCAAAAGGATCACATCCACTTGGCTTTTTTAGCAGGAAAAAAAAATCATATTCAATATTTCAAATATTTGGGCACCACTCCTGAGCCAGCCACAAGCTCAAAGACAGATCCTCCTATCACAGAAAAGACACATCTCTATTCTACTTCTTTCTCCTGCCTCTGCAGCAGTGGCTCTACATTTCAACTAAAGAAGCACAATTCAGAAGTTTAAGCAACATAAGCACGCGAACAGCCATTTTCTGACTCCAGTGAGGAATGGTTAGTGGACCACACAGAACTCCTGGAAAGCTAGATTGTAGCTGCAAGCAAGCATCATTTCTTTTCAAACGTGGACTGTGCTATTTCATCAGCTGATAATCCATAAGAAAAGACAAATCCCAGCCACTGCTTGGCTGATAAAAAAAAATATTTTTAGGAACCAAAAACTCATCTCCTGCTAAGGCACTATGCTCAACAGCAGCCCAGTCACAATCTCAGGACCACACATATCACTACTACATATACTTCCTACTATATAGGAACAGCTCTTCTTCAAAGAAACAGAATTTATCAAGTTGTTTCTCCCAGAATTTAAAGACTTGCAGTATCAGAAAAACCTTCTGATCCAAATTTCTTACAGTAAATGGACAACAGAGCTAGGCCTAGATATGAAGAAAATATTAATTCTGACACATCAATTTAAGTTCATGGATGCATTCTTAAACATTTTTATGGTAACCTGCATGGTGTATATTCCATTGTCTACAAAAAGAAATACTCAGAATCTTTAAAAACTAATAGCCCCTCATTACATAAGAGATCCTAGAGCAGAAACTGCTTAGTCTCAGCTTAGTGCTGCTTGAACTCTAGTATGTTTCAAATCACTGTTACAATTCATAAGTCATTTCTATCAGAGATCAAAATCATTCTACCTTGATTGTAGGATGCAAAAAAAATGTATTTTCTTCATAGTAAGATTTTCATAACTTCTCATTTTTATTCCTCTACTGTGACAATTTGCCACAGTAGACAAAGAAAAGCATTTGGCAAGGACTGTTCTCATCCAAAAACTTTTGTGTATTTTATAGTGTTTGAAGCACCTGACACAAGATCAGTCTATCTGTGACTTTTGACTTCTAGGTCGAATGCTCAACCAAACTAAAATACATTAAACAAGTTACCTCTGTGAGGGATCCACAAGGCACTCCACCATGCAAGACTCTGTCCAAACTATGAAGCGTGGTGGATAAAAAGGCTGAAGAAGGATTGACAGACTTCCTTAGTTTCATTTCATAAGCCTACAAAAAGAGGGAAAAATAGCAAAAGAAAACAAGCAAATCAGAAAATGCTTTTTTTAATGGAAATAGGAAAATTGTATTTGCTTTCAACAACCTGGTATGACTTAACACTTGACAATGAGAGAAGTATTGTTATATTCAGCTATAGTCTGCTCTCAGCTCATCGTCCTTCCTCATATTTAATCGCATTTATAGTTCCCATAGTAAATTTAAGTCTTTTTTTTCCTCCCTCACCACAATATTAAATAATAAGCCTTTAATCATGATGTGACAGAAGTTGTCTCTGCTCCTATTCAACAAAGTTTGTTTTCAACCTGTAAAACTCCCTGACCAATGTTCGTTACCAATTTGAAACTACATGAATTGAGAGAAAGGTTTCCTAAAGATTCCCAAGTCTTTGAATAAGTCTGGGTTGATATTGTAGCCATTCATAGTTTTCCACTTTGCTGAGGAAGACTTGTCAAGAAGACAGGACAGGTACAGAACTGAAAATGATTGGAATTCCTAGTTCTTCAACTGACTATACAAACTCGTCCAAGATTTGAATTCTGTGGTTTTTAAGAATTATTCTCCTCTGGGAAATCAACTTTAGCTACACAAAGAAAACAAAATGAAAGTGCTGATCTGGAAACACCAAAACATGATTCTGCTAAAACTGACTCTACCTTAACCACAGAGCATCCTGAACATCAGAAGTTTGATTTTTAGGAGAAACAGCCCAAGACCTATAAACACAGTTGCTCTGGCTATAGTACAGAGCTCCCAGAGGTTTCAGGCTCCTGGCCCAACAACAGAGATTTGAGAGATTCTCAAAGCCCTGCCACAGCACATCACCATAACCTGCCATGACTGACCACTCCAGAAAATCAGATTTCTCTAGGCCTGAGAGAAATGCAGGCATCAGATTCATTCCAGTCTTAAGACACTCTGCTGGGAATACAATGTACTATGGAAGCATCTCCACAGAAATCATTGATGACTATGTAAATAACCACACCATTGAATCCCAGATGTTTTAGTCCATATTTGTCGGGACAACAAGACAGCAAAACAGCTTTCAAGACACACAGCAGGCCATTACAACCAAGGACATTTACCTCACTCAAAAGGGAGAGTGAACACATGTACTAATGAAGAAGGATTTGAAACACTTTAATCATTTTTTCATTTAATCTCTCATAGGACTTAAACCCTGTAAACTGAAAATAAACACTGTAGACCATGGAAAGAATATTCTATTCTTTCTTTCCTGCCTAAGATGGTCTCTAAAATTTTACCCAGCATTTTCTGGATTTAGCCCACAAAATTAAAGTTGAACAAGACTGTCTTTCACTAAAAAATTTCAATCATTAAAGCAAGAGTCAATGAAAAATTATAACATTCTTAGACAAGCTTTTCCCATCATAACCTCGGTTAGTTTCTAAAGATTTTCTTATTTCTTCCCATTTCAGGGATTTAGTTTTAAATTTATCTCCCAGACACCAGATCTTGTTCAGCTTTTTGTTCAGCTAGATTCTAGAAGGTCTCTAACATGATTATCTTTTTCTACTCAGCTTATAATGTGATCAAGTCACCCCTAAACTAACTTCCTCTCTGATGAGCTCAGTAGTCCTCACTCTGTACTTCATAATGGAAGGCAAGTTTTCCAGAAATTAGGGCTTTACTGTGTATTCTGGCATACTCTCAAATTTTGCTTCCAATGTTATATCTGGACAGTATCTTTCCCTTATTTATACCTCTTATTATCTAATTTATTTAGATGGATTTTTTTACTCTAAGATATTGTCAAACCTTCTTCCTACATTGGTCATGATGCTACAACACTCACTCTGACATGAAGTCCATTTGACATCTGTGTTTGCAAAGATTCAATCCACATCCCTTAAAAACAGCTAACATCTGTTTCTGGAAGTACAGCTCTGTATTGTAGGCACTTACACAGCTGGTCACCTATCAGCTGGCTCTCTATTAACAGACCTTGACCACTGTTGTCTGATAAACTTCAGCATTTGCCAGGCTTCTCAGCAAAGAAACTTGATTGAATAGAGATGTGTGGACGACAGGCAAAAGCAAATGCTACAACTCTGTTTAAACTTCCATCTCTCTTCAATGTATTAACAGTTACTGGTGAAAAACTAGTAATTAGCTAGCTTTAAATACATTCAGTACAAGTCATATTAATTCTTCTGTTACTAACTTTATTGTACATATGAGTGAATTTAAAGTTTCACAGAACTACTGCTACAATTACTATGCCAATTACACATAATAAACTTTGACATGGATTATTTTTGTCAGGAATAAAAAGGGGTTGCATTGACTGAGGTCAGAACTGTCTGTATCCTCTTCCTTCTAAAAGATACATTTTCACATGAATTCAAAAAAGAAAAGAAAATGCCACCATGGCATTGCAGATAACATGTTTCGTTCTTGCACCCTCCACAGTTGGGCTACTGTAGCCTAAGGCACACTACAGCTCATTTACATGGATGGAAAAAGTCCTCAGGAAATGATTTTCAGGATCACTTCACTTCTTGGCACCACTTCTATATCTAAACCAAATTCATACCAAAATTCTTACTATTTGCTTGTATTAAACAAAATTTTTGGTTTTTTAGTTGCAGGATCCAAACTAGAAGCCATTTTTACATGCTGGATTGCCAGAGAGTATGACTTATTTCCCTACTGCACTCAGAACTGATGCTGCAAGCCTGAACAATCTCATGGGACTATAATATCTAATAAATGTAACCGCATCAACCTAAAGTACATCAGAGATTTATATTTAAAAATAAAAGCATTATGTCATTGTGCAATAAAACTGAGACACCACAAGCCTTCCAACTAAAAAGATGAGCAACAACGTTCAGCTTTTTCCCAGATATTGTATCAAAACACTATCAACACAAGCATACTTACAGTGTGCATTTTGGGAGCACAAGCTCGGCTGACTTTACAAAGAAGCTTCTGCACCTCATAGTAGCTCTGTCCCGTCACTTTCATGAGCTCCAAGAGGGAAAGACATAAGAAGTCCTGAAAAATTATAGAGCAGTTCAGAGAGCTCAATCTAGAAATCCAGGCTGGGGACTAAACTGATGCAATCTGTACAAAACTAGTACATATTCCACAGGTTTACCAACTCTCCCTTCAGATACTCCTAAGCATTGATGACATCCCCTCTCAGTCGTCTACTCTTGAGGCTGAATAGGCCCAGCTCCCTCAGCTTTTCCTCATAAGAGAGATGTTTCAGTCCCCTCTTCAACTTCATAGCCCTTCACCGGACCTGCTCCAGGAGCTCCATGTCTCTCTTGTCCTGAGGAGCTCAGAACTGGACACAGCACTCCAGGTCAGGCCTCACCAGGGCTGAGCAGAGGGGCAGGATCACCTCCCTTGACCTGCTGGCCATGCTCTTCCTAATGCAGCTCAGGATCCCATTGGCCTTCTTGGTCACAAGGTCACTGCTGGCTCATGGACAGTTTGTTGTCCACCAGCACCCCCAGGTCCTTCTCCACAGAGCTGCTTCTGCAACTTCCCTACCTCCACATGGACAGTAAGTACATAAAAGTTTAAATGTTTTAGTTAGGCATCTATCATTTTAAAGCTCTATTTTTACAAGGCAGCAGGCCAGATAGAGTCTGAAATGCCCCCTTCTTTACAGAAAGTAAAGCTCCCTGTTTAATTAAACTACCAAAAAGTGAATTCGACATGCATTAAAACAACAGACACACCAAAAAAAAAAAACCAAACCAACAAACAAACAAAAAAAACGACAACAAAATCACCAAACCAAATTGAACCACAAAAAACCCACCCCACACAAAAAACAATAACCCCTTTCACCTGACAGGTAGTGATCTGATAGCGACTCAGCCTCTCACACATCTCCTGAGACAACTGTGCTCTTCTTAGTTTCTTAGCAGCCATGCTTCCCAATCTACAGGGCAAACAAAAAGAATGTTTGAAAGATGATTTGAATATGACTGTGGAGACAATTCCACTAACTCCTTGCTAAAGAACAGGGAGGTGTACACATATACATAACATAATGTGATACAGATTTCCCATGTAAGTCTGTGTCACATTAAATTACCTTACCAGTCTAAATGCAGTTTTGTTAAGTTACATCTCCTCATATCTGACCATGTATGAGAACATACCAGTAAGAACAGAAGTGTCAGCAATGTCTATAGGACAGATGTTTCTGTGACATAAGCTGGAAATTACACAGTCATGAGCTGAACAAGAACTCCTCGTGCTATACTAAACTGGCAAGAAATATGAATTGTAGAGCAATCACAGTGAGCATTCAACCCCAGAACATACACTGCTAGAATACAACACTCAGTTTTGGTGACCCATTGAGATCGAATTCTACTGAACAAAACACCACGGGATGCTGTCCAGCCCAGTACAACCCGAAGGACATACACACATATGCTTGACCATGTCGCTGTTTCACACGTATTATTTAGGCAACATTCCTAGTATTAATTCACACAGACATTTAGCCAAAACAAAGACTTTTATAATGTAGTAAGTGCAAATATTGCAAACGTTTGCCATAACACAAAACTGCTACAACTTTGTAGATGCACAGGCCTCCACATCTTCACAAGGTGGAAACTTTATTGCCCCCTCCACAAAATTCCCCTTAAACAGGAAGGAACCTCAAAGCTTCGGGCTCCCTCCGCCGCCCGCTGCATCAGCCCGGGTCACGGGGATGCGCCTGCAGCCGGAGACCCGGCACGGCCCCCTCTCGCCCCCGGCAGCGAAAACCGCGGGCACCAGAAAACCCGCTCCCGCCGCAAACCAGCCTCACCCCGCGGCTCGGGGGTCTCCCGTGGCAAACCACCCCCAGCCCCGAAGGTGTCCGGCCGGACCGTGCCGGGCCGTGCCGGGCCAGCCCCGCCGCGGGAGCGGCCCCGCGCACCTCAGAACTTTTCAAAGGATCCCCGCGGCGGGCGCGACGGGGCGGGGCCGCCGGGCAAGGCCTGCCCTCGCCATTGGCTGCACTGCTGCCAATCATCGCGCAGCGCTGACAGCCGGCGGCGCGCGGGGCATGCCGGGAGCGGTAGTTCCCGGGAGCAGGCGCGCCTGGGATGGCGGCGGTGCTGCTCTGGGTGGTGTCCGCCTGTACTCGCTCAGTCAGGACACTGCTCTCCTTTGTGGAGACTGAGGGCCCAAGGGGATGTTCAGTGTTCCTTTCGCCCGTGAACGTGAGCGCGAGCGCCTCTCCGGAGGCGGGAGCCTTGCACGGGGCTCTTGTTCTGTAGCGTAGGAATTCTTTCCGTCCTCTGCACAAAAGCATCTACAAAACCCGAAAGTCTCTAGCATGGAGAGTGTCATGCACGCAGTCAGTTGTTAGTAAAGAATATTGGAATTATGTACTTGTCTTCATATTTAGGGGTCACAGACACCTGGTCTGCTGCCAGCTGTGAGAGAAATGCCCCATAATATGAATCACGGAATCAGTTAGGATGGAAAAGAGCTCTGGGGCCATCGAGTCCAACCTATGACCAAATACCACCTTGTCACACCCTGGCACTAAGTGCCACATCCAGTCTTTACTTAAACAACTGCAGGGACAGTGACTCCACTGCCTCCTTTTGCAGCCCATTCCAATACCCAATCACTCTTTCTGTGAAGAAATTCCTCCTATCATCCAACCTAAACCTCCCCTGGCACAGTTTAAGTCTATGTCCTCTTGTCCTGTTGGTTACCTGGGAGAGGAGGCCATACCCCACCTGGGTACAGTTTCTTTTCAGGTAGTTGTGGAGAATGGTAAGGCCCTGAGCCTCCTTTTCTCCAGGCTAAACAACCCCAGCTCCCTCAGCTGTTCCTCATTGAACTCCAGACCCTTCACCACCTCTGTTGCCCTTCTCTGGACACGCTCCAGCACCTCAATGTACTTACTGAACTGAGGGGTTCAGAACTGGACCCAGTACTCGAGATGTGGTCTCACCAGTGCCGAATACAGAGGAAGAATCATTTCCCTACTCCTGCTGGCCACACCATTCCTGATACAGGGAATTTCTGAATGTAGCAGGGAGAAGCAGTCATCAAAAATGACCGACATGAATGTCTATGGAGTGAGTTTTCCAACTCACTCTAGGTTATACTAGAAAGTGTTGAACTTAGTACTGTGTAATCTGCATAATCGTTACAGTACTGAAAAATAACCCACCGGAAGAAAAAATGGGCCAATGGACCTTGGATGTCTAACTGAGAAACATTGGGAAACTGCACATCTGGGCTTTTGTCTATTCTGAAACACAAATGCCACAGCGAAGCTGCAAACTACAGAACACTTCAGCCACTCTTCCAAATGAGTGAACAGCAGAAGCAGCAAGAAGCTATCATGAAATGCCCAACAGCCATCGTTTCAAAAAGAGTCAGGGAATTAGTGTTTCTTTCATACCCTGAAGGGAGCTTACATGCTAAAAGAAGTCCAGAGGATTTAAGAAGCTGGCCCGGGAGAAAGCAGCCCATACAAAAGCAACTCAGAGCTGGAGTGAAAAGGTAGCTGAACAGGGAGAGATGGCATGGAGGAAGAGCTCCTCCTAGTGTAGTTGGCCTTTAAAAGTTGTCTTGAAAAATGTGAGTCACAACTGAGAAAAGCTGTCTAAGGAAAGGGAAAAGATGTCTGTTGCTGCAGTTTAGTTTCAGTGTAAAAAGGAGTACATGGCCATAGCATAACTTGTCATGAACTACTCTTTCCTCCTTGGTTCAGGGGTAGCAGAAGCCCTACCTTCCCACCAGAGGAAAAGAGAGCATTGCCTTGATGACTTTTCTTTCCTCCCACAAATGCATCAGGGCTTTCCCTTCACCTCCAGGCCGACAGGCTTCCTTTCCATTTTCTACACAAACAAAATACCTGTATTAAACCAGAGAACTGCTTTGGGATGTTGAGCAAGGGAAGAAAACCTTACCAGCCAAGTAGTTTAGAGAATTTGTGAGTGAAATCAATACAGCCAGGTGCCTGTCCTGCAAGTTCTTTGAACCTCATTTCTCAGAGGTGTCTTGACTGTTCCACAGTCTGCTTCTCAGATATGCAGATGCACCTTTAAACCTACTGTCAAATAATTGGGCATCATCTTCTCTGTGTAACTTGAGAGAGAGAACATTCAGAGGATAACCAGAGATGTGTTCACATATGCTTAGTCACTGTCAACGTTCTCAAGCAGCAACACAGCAGGCAGCACCACAGCAGGCAGCACCACAGCAGGCAGCACCACAGCTTCCGTATGTTTTACCAGGACAGTAGTCGCTAGGGATTCAGGGCACTCTGCAAACAGCTCTGCTCTGTGACCTTGGTCAAGCCCCTTCATGAGAGGGTGTCTGTTTTCCATCTTGGCTTTGTTTGTACCTATTTAGTCTGCAAAGAGAGTAAGTAGTGCCAGTCCTACGGACTCACGTGTCAGGCATGATACAGCAGAGAACTGCACTAGTCTAAGCCTTTTGCTGCTTCTGGAACTTATAATAAGAAAGGATTAATAAAGCTAAGAGATTATTACTTTAGAAGAACTGAGTCTCACCACATTAGCATAAGAAGGTCATATAAACTGGCAACACTGGAGGAAGAGTCACAGAAAGGCAGAAGTATAACAGCAACAACAAACAAGGTCTCATAGAATCGAAAGGATCTAACATCAAGCACACCAATTAAAAATAAAAAGGGAATGGTGATTAGCTTGCTAAGGGGCAAGCAGAAAGGGATAGAGTCTAATTTGAAGGACACATGATGAAATACTTATCAGTTCTTACCCAAATAAATACTCAGTATTTAATAATTCTGCAAGTCCCTAGAATTTAAAAGATAATGGTAAAATGTTTCCTTTCTGGAACAGATTCCACAGAAAAGTTTCCTCCTCAAACACAAGACAGCCTTTTGTGAGCATTTTCAGATAATAGTTTGCATTCTGGAACATTTCAGATGATTCACATAATTACCAACCTGTGTCATCTCACTGATACTGACTACAATCCTCAGGTTTATTTTCCAACTATCAATTCTTGCCTTAAAATTAGCAGTGTCCCCCTACTCCTGTGAAAATGTCTCCCCAAAAGAGTCTATTCCAGGAGAACACAGCAACAGTTCTGACTCACAAGGGTAATCCAGATATTCAGAGCAATTCCCCACCTTATGCTTGCTGACTAGTGTCTAATTAGCCTAATACATTCTTATTCCTTGGGGTTATCTACTTGATGCCTACCATATTCTTTAATAGAAAGAAATGACCCATGAGCTCTGGAGACTGGAAAACAGTTATAGAACAGCCTATGCTTTCCTGGGATTAAGGTCCCAAGAGGTTGCTCAATAACAGTACACAAAGGAACCTTCAATGCAGTATTCTGTCTCTGTCTGTCTCCCAAAGGAGCTGGAGATTTTCTTCCAATCCTTTGAGGTTTCCCCATCTCAAAAATAGAAATTCAAAAGATCTCATAAGGAGGCCTGCACCCTGGTTAAAACCACTTTCTTTTCCATGCTGTCCATGCCAGCACAGCTTTAGCAAAGCTACTTCAACTTGAGATTTTGCCAGATGCATCTGCTCCAGGGATGGGGTGGGGGGAAAGAAGACCACCTTTCTGTTGTGTCTAGAAGCTGCTCAGCACTGTTGCCATTGGCTATAATAAACAAATCAAGAACAACAGACCTGTGAAAAAGTAACCTATCTTTTCATTTTGACTTATTCTTCCCCCCACACCCCAGTCCTCTGAACCATCTGTGGACTGGATAAATGCTTCTCCCCAGGCAATTAACCTTTTTCCTCCTGCACAGGAAGGATTAAACCCACTTATAATGAATCCTCCTCAGGTATTAGTGAAGACCTGTCTGACCACACACCTTTACACCCAGGAAAAAGACTTTTTTTTCATCAGGACAGACAGAAGGCATTTCTCTGTTTTCCACCTCTTCACACATGCTGCTGTGAATCCAGAATTATCCATAACACCCAGAACTATTTCAGAAATTTTCAGCAGCTATGTAGAGTTTTTTGAAAGGGAGTGTCTGTACCTCCTACCCTTTTTACGAAAAAGCAGACTAGCCACACTCACTGCTATTGCAGGCAGGACAGCCCACCTGCATGTTACAGCTTTGAAAAACTCATCTGCATTTGCTTTCTACCCAAACTACAACACACAAATTGAGAGACTTCAGGGATTATTCCACTTTTAGCCTGTACTCATCTAAGAAGATTACCCTCCAAGATCAGCTTTCTACTTCATTTAGCTTTTTCTGGTTAAAGGGACGGGAGGAGTCATTCAAGTCTTTGGACTTTTTATATTTCCCTGTTAAGTTTCTGTTAGATGAGAAGGTCATGAACTGATACAGCAGCAGCATAATAGTCTATGTGAAGTTGTTGCTACCAGAACAGATCTTTACCTGTACATGCTAAACCAAATTTACCCCACATAAAAAAAACCTGACATCCTCCTGCCTTTAACCTGTGCCTTACCAGCACACCTTTTTTACTGCCTTGTCTTGACCTTCTGTTTACTGAAATTGCTGTGGTTGTCCCAGTAATGATGTCTTCAATCACCAGGCCTTGCCACTCTCAACACAGAATTTCCTGCAGCTTTCCCTGAGATGCTGAGCTAGACGAAGAAGTGACAGATATCACAGGAGTGGGCCTTTAGGAGCACTGTGATCCTTCACAGCATCCAGCCTCTACTGAGAAGCTGCAATTAGACTAGAAAAATCCAAGTACCTCACAGTGACCAGTAGTAAAAGTGCACTGTGTATCCCTTGTCATCACACTCAAGAGTCAGACACCATGAAATTAGCACTGATGGTGCCTGGTTTTAGCAATTAGGGTAAGACATCTGTTGCTTTCAGGTACAGCCCTCGCGCCATCTGTAGAATTCTTCAGTGGAGAAAAGAGCCAACAGGAACTAGTGGACTCGACTGAGAGATAAGCTTTTCTGCTCAGACAACACCAGCAGAGAAGAGTAGATCTCAGACACTCATTTCTGTGCAGTTGCCAGAAATGGGGGAAAAGGAGTCTTCACTTTATGATGTTACAGACTGATTGCTCTGATAACCCTGCAGCTGATCTCAGCCCAGTAGCTCTTATTTCAAACAACAAACACACAAACCAGAAAGCAAACAAAGCCTGGAACATTTTATTCCTTTAATTGTTTAGGTCTGGGGCCTTTGGCTGTTGCATGCTTTTCATTCTACTTATTTTTAAAGCAATGAATGAGATCCCTTTGGCTGGAACTACAAAGGAAACTACTCCAGACATCCTCACCATTCTCCCCTAGAAGATGTTGCTGAAGTGTTTCCAAAGGTGGCTGAGTGGCCTGGAAGACAGAACACGCCACCAAGCCTGAGAAAGCAGACGAATGTCTCCGCTGCCACAGTGTTTGTGCTTTATAGTTTTCTGCTTGCCCGTGAAAGAATGAGACATCTTCATGCCCTACAATTGGATGTTACTCATGCTCACACACACCTACAAGGAACTCAGCAGTCTCAAACAAGATGAAAACAGAGGCCCAGCGTCCTGTGTCTTAGCGGTGTTGGAGAACAGATGGAAGAGATCTCTTAGTGGATAATTATAGAAGATTTAACCACAGAGGAAAGAAGAGATCAGGTTATTTCTGTGGTGATTATTTTTTTACCTTGAAGCATGGTAAAAATGGTTCTTATCCATTTTACTGGGATGAGCACAGAGCAATAATATATGCAGATATCGCCCCAGGACTCCAGTACCGCAAACTCAATTACTATAGAGACTATCCAGGCAAGCGTGTTTGTCACTCAGTGTTTGGGCATGATGCTGTAGCTATGATCACATTATCCTCACCCTACACTGACTCCCCATGACAAATTGATTTTACAGAGCCATAGCTATTTTTTAAATAAATCACTGCAGCAAATTGTATTAAATTAACTATGCAGCAAATTAGGCCTATACTTAATTGAAGTAAAATAGGACATTTGTACAGCAAGAAGCTGAATGCACAATTAGCTGTTTTGCTGAGCTGGGGTCCTATTAATTGTCTCATAACTGAACTTTTGTTTCAGTGGTCTTTAGGATATAGGCTTATAAATCTGCATGAAGCATCAGAGTCCAATTCAGTTCAGTCACTGAAGGAATATTTTCCCAGACCTCAGTTTTCACACCAAGGAGGGAAAGGGCATGAAATGAGAACACTCTCAGCCTTACAAAATAAAGTGCACCATAAGGAAAGGTGCCACTGAGCTGACAGAAGATAGAGACATCCTGCATTCATCACTGACTTTCATCAGCTGTGCTGTCATGGCATCAGCAGGGACAGGTGTATCCTGGGCTGTGTGACTCAACAGCCGTATGGTATCAAAAGTTTGATTCAAACGGCTCTCATTCCACTGGGAGCTGTGTGTTTCCCTGACCTCACAGTGGGGACTCACCAAGTCACATACAAAGGCCAAATGGTTTTTTAAGGCCTCTGATTTGATCTGGCTTCATTTTAGGGCTTCCAGCTTGAAATACTTTCATCCCCAGGGGTGCACAGCTGACATACTTCTTACTGGAGCCATCTGAAGAGAATCAGGAGAGAGACGTCCCAGACTGGTAAAACTTGAGTCACTCTAAATCTATGGTCACTTTTCAAACATCTAGGCTTGAATGATATGATCAGGAATATAGACAAGCCATGACAGCAGGGGAATGGGCAGATGAGCAAGATGACTTGTTTGTTTTAACTCTCAGGGTTATGTTTGAAATATATCAGTATTTAAACATACCACCTGACTTCCTTCTTACATTGGTGAGGATTCAGAATAAGGTCAGTGAAGTGAATGAAGTTACAGTAAATCAGGCTAAGAACAGAAGCAGAGGTTTGGGTATTAAAAACACAGACCATAAACATACAGTTTTGATTGTTTGTTTCTCTCTGTCTTTAATCTGACAGGGACAAAAAAAAGCTGGGAGGATGAATGAATGTCAGATGTGAAGAAAATCTTTGAGCTTTCAATTTCCTATTATAAACCAGGACTAGAATAGTAAAAAGCAGCAGAGGTCAGAAATGAGATACAGTGAAAAAAAAAGCAGCATTCACCCTCTTATTCCAGGGATAATAGTTTCAATCTGCTGTGTATGAAAAGATACACTGGGAAAGAAAATCCAGAAAGAGCAGAATGTTTTACAGGGCAAGGGAGGGATACTGTTAATTGTCCTAGACCTATGTATGGTTCACTCTGAGGTTTCACAGCTGTAGTTCTGCCATCCTACACCATAGTCTTTTACCTAAACCACAGAGCAAATGCCCATGCCCTGCTTTGCTGTCTGGGAAGAGTCAGAAGATGAAGAACAATTCTGGAGCCATCCAGAAGCCAAGACTTCTGTCTCCATCCCAGTGTACCTGAGAAGGGCAGATCTTTGGTTTCTGTTGGATTAAGCTTTTGGCTGGAGATAAAGTTTTGTTCTGGCTTAGCTGCTGATCTTAACTGGATAGCTTCCCTTCCTATCTGCCAAAAATGCCTAGAGTAACACACTGGCTCTTTTCGTGCAGTCTGTCAACAATCGAAATCAACACATAATGTCAAAACTATGTATTTTAAATGAAATGGAAAAAAATACGTTGGTATGGGCAGGAATTCTCACAGTCTTTCCTCCCCACTCCTAACTTCCTCTGCTTACGAGTGCCTCCATTCCTCCTTCTGCCTGTTCAAAACTTGGAGAAAAAAGGAAATTGCTGACTCCACTTTAGCCACAAAAGTGGGGATATTGAGGGAATCCAAGAGGAGCAAGACTTTCTTCTTATACACCAAGGTGGGAGGACTGATGACATGGTAAAATGAAATTTATTATCTACATTCTACCTCAGAAACACTTCCTGACATTTACTGTTTCTGGCACCATTAACCTCTGTGCATGAGGGTGGGGGGATCATAGTGGGGCATGTTTTTAGGCCAGCAGCATTGCAAAGCTATACTGATGCCCCATATGGCTCTGCAGGTTTTGGAGGGCACTTGCTAAAACCAGCTCCTTTCTCTTGTGCAGATTTCAGCACTTGAGGTAAATCCTGGTTTCCCTGGTTAATGTTCCTTCCTTGCTAAAACAGTCATGGAAATTTGAAGCAGCTTTGTCTGAGGCAGGATTTAGTAATAACTGAGGTCCACGTTCTCTTTGGTTCTCGTCCAGCGTTACTGATTTCACTATTCGGTAAGCATAAAACATTCCCTTTATGATTTAGTAGCATTTTACATAGAGCCTGAAAGCTATGAGCAAGAGCCTGCAAGCATGAGACACAGAGTAACAAAGAAAATAGTCCAGACTAAGGACACGACCTTTTCCTTTTTTTCAGGAACCAGCTGTAGGAAGGCCCATGTCTGTGCTGGTGCATGCTTTTGTCTTGCAAGCGACTGGGCTGCACAGGCACTCCGTTTTGGGACGGTCTGGCTTCAGCACCTGCCAGAACCTGAGTGAGTATCACCTGCCTGTGCTGGGCCAGGCTGGTCCCAGAGGCTACTGAGCACCCTGGCTATGAGCTGGCACCTTGGAGTGCCTGTATCTGCATTTGAGTTGTACTGATACTTACAGATATTTCAGGACTGGATTTTAGAGGGGCTGATGTTGAGGTTTGGATTGCTAAAACTCAAGGCAATTCCTTTTCTAGCAGGGCTTCCTCAGTCTTAATCCCTCAATATACAAAGCAGATAAATTACAGTCATGCAGGATTGGGAGTAGGAGGAGGGAGCTTCTTTGTAAAACCTCGTTAAAACATCTCTGTCTTGTCAGTGTGTACAGTGAGAACCCCATGAGAGCTTTCATTGCATCTTTGAACATAATTGTCTCCCTTGCACGGTCTTCTGAGCTGGCCAGCTAATGATTTCCTTGGCCAAGATATCTGCATTTCAAAAACACCATACTGTGATAAAGTGCCCATTTCTGCCTGCCTTTACAGAAGCAGACAGTTTTCCCACACACAAATAGCCTTTTAACAGTTCAGTGAGTAACCGCTGCTCCTCTGCTCAGGCTCAGCCCCAATACTTGGGCTGCAAGGTGGTACAGCAATGGTACAGCAATTTGATCAATGTTATTATTATAATAAAAGCTATCCCTGACAGAGCTGTAGGTAAAATATCTCTTGGGAGCAGCATTTCCTGCTGACTCCATATAGAAGGCTTGGCAGAATGCCTTGTGCTTTACAGATATTTTTTGCTGGTAACAGAAAAATCCTCCTGCAGGGCTGTAGAGCCAGCCCCCTAAAGCCCTTGACCCTGAATGTGTAATCTCCCTGGAGACCCAATGCACATGAAGAAATATAATCTTCTTGAAGCATCTGCTGTCTGTGTTGTGTTAAAATATGATTGGGATGCAACTGTCAAATCTCCAGGTCACTCATTGCAGAATCTTTACAGGGTAATAAAACACCCAGTCTCTCTCTATTGCTTTAAGGAGGGATATTTTATCGTGGCTGCAGCCTGAGAGGTTTCTGTATCCAACAGACATTACACATGCTTTTGTGTTCTCGGAAGGCAACAGCACACAACAGATGGGAAACTGAGCCATTTCGTGAGGTCATGGTCATGGCATCACATGCAAATCCTTTGCCCACTGGGACCTCATGGCACATGAGCTGTGCTGGGGAAGCCAGGAAGAGCTTTCCTGCTTGCACAGTGACAATTGGCAAGGAGGCCTGGGAGGGCAGCCTTGGCAAATGGATCAGTCTGACAGATCAGCTTTCCTGCTGGGCATGAAAGGAAAGGCGAGACGTTTCTTTTCATAGAAGACAGAGAAAAGGGACATCTTCTGTTTTTTAAATTTCTTTATATATTTTTCTGAGCCAGTTGAGGACTTGGTCTCTGCTCTGAAGACATAGGTGTAGGTAGCAGAGCTAGCAAGGAAAGAACAATCAATGTGGCTTGCCAGTGATACTCAGATCTGCTCTTGTTTCAGTTTTCTGTCTTTTTTTTCAACACTGTAAACTCATCTCCTTGACATCTGCCCTGCCCTTGCTCTGGTTCTCGGTCTTCCCTTCCCCCACTTCTCCCTTTAATGCTGGTGTCCTTACTTCCCCTTTTATCTATGACCCTTTCACTATGCAGAGATTAGTATCTCACTCGTAAATATGTGAAATAGATACGCAGATTATTTAATTTGCTGGGTTTCACAGGGCTAGTGAGACAGACTGGCATGGGGAGAAGGGTATGTTCTAGCAGGTCAGCTGAAGAAAACATCTTGGGTACAGGATGAGTAATGGGAAATACCAGCACCAGTCCAGGAGGGAGACCTCAGGGGACAGGGACAAGGTAGTAAAACATAAAGGCCAGGCAAATACGGAAGAGAAGAAGACAAGATCAAAGATGTCTCTGCCTCTCCCATTTGTAATATATCTTCCAGGGGGAAAGGACAAAAGTGGAGTACATGAGAAGCAAGAGGGGACCAGAAATCCACCCTGGCTGCAGGTGGTTCAGGTTGTTGGTAACTCATTCATGAAGACATGCCAGAGGAGCCAAGAAAAATGCTGGTCTAGTGAGATGGTGGCAAGCTAGGAGGGAGGCAGAGGTCTGGAGCATGAGGAGATGGCAGTAAAAGCTGCATAACTGGGTGGAGGTGCCCAGACTGGGGACACAGCTGATCTGAACAGGGATTCCTGAGGAAGGAGAGACAAGAGTGGCCATAAGGAGGTGACAACAAAGAGCTGCAGGTAACAATGCTGTGAAGCCCCAGCCAAGAAAAAAATGTCAGGTGGCAAGGATTAAGTCACCAGATCCGAAACAGGAAATAGAGATGAACACTAAAGCCCTAACAAGCAATAAGACCTTGCCAAGAGGTAGCTAGTGAGGCAGAGAGGAAGGACAGGATGGGCAATGGAAGATAAAGCAGAGAAATAAGGTTTAATGAACCATACATGACAGCAGTCAAGGCCAGGCTTACTGCTGGCTTTGCCAGCAGCTGTAAGGTTCCAGGCAGCCTCGCTGGGACAGTGTAACACTACAGGCTTCATGCTGGGTGCATGCCCAGAGGTCAGTGACCAGGGCAACTGCAGCCTGTGCTGTTGTTTGGAGATGTTTGTGCTACTTTCAGCAGTCACGCAGCGCAAAGCCCCACCATAAGCACATTGCTGGGGGCCATGCTAACCTTACTGCGAGATCAAAGGACAGCTGTGCATTGCCATCACACTTATTAACCAAAGTAGCATTATCATTACCATGCTAACTCAAATCAGCCTCTGCTGAAGAGCCAGTTCACCATCAAGTGACATTAAAAATCTGCTTTTCTAGAGAATGCCAGCATCCGGCTAATGTGGACACCTTAGCTGTGTGTCAGCTGAAGAGGAGTCGCACAGAGGAGGCTCCTAGTGTGCCACAAGCCATGCTCCACTCTGGTGTTGCTGGCACGCTCAAATCATTATCAGAGCTTTGCCCTCCTGTGTGGCAGACAAGGCTGGATGGAAAGGGTCAACAGTGGTACCTCTTGGACATTTTGGTCAAGCTCTTTTATTGGTGGAACAGAGCTGGAATGTTTACTCTTACCCTTGAAAATTTCAAGAAACTTTTTGTAATGCTTACTCTCTCTGATAACATAGCACTTCCAGATCCAGTTAGGGACACGCGCACATCAATGTGACAATAAAAACACAAGGCCTGGCCTGGAGAATTTGCAATGTAACTGAGATTGGAGACAGCAGACAGATCCGGCGGCCAAAAGATGGAGCAGCAGAATAGGACATTTAGGATCAACATTACAGCCTGGGTGGGAGTGCTTTTGGTTGATGCCTTAGCTGAGGAAGAGGAGTGGATGGGATGGGTTTGACTCAGCAAGGTACACGCTGCTCTCCTTAGCAATAATAGAGTGCATACAGACTGGAAGCCAAACCCTATCAAAGGAACCAGAATGTTCCCAAGTAATAACTCCCCTTTTTTTAAAGATGAAGCAGGATAGTATGCTATGTTTGCCTTAGACTTAATCTGATTTAAACACCATATTTAAAACATGTTTGAAAAACCTAGGCCTAACTTCCCTCTCTGAGCTGACTGCTCAACAATTAGAGGCTTTAATCCCCTGACACATCTAACTGAGGCCATACCAAAGCACACAGACATGCAGCTTGCAAGGTCAAGAACATTCAACTTCGATCTTAACCTTTCTCATATGTATATGGGCTTTATTTTGGATTTTCTCTGGATTTCATCTGGTCAAGAAAGTGGCAATGAGTGGGCAGCTAAACAGGGAATGGCTCTTCTTTGCTGGTGGAAGTTACAATGCAGCATGTATGCCATCAGCTATGTTTGTGCATCTAAACACACTCACTACGTGTATACACATTTATGTGAAGGATGAGGTGAAATTATGTATTATTCTACATTCACTGAAACTCAAAGAGATGAACCAAAGAAGCTTTTCGCTGAATTTAGCCTTGAAAACCTATTGTGTACCATTATGTGGAAGGTAGAGCAAATGCACTGAATGGTAATTACATACTTGCTGCTATACTTCTACCTGAAGGCAAGTGTGTAAAATGTTCTCTGCTTTTCAAAGCACTGACAACTGCAACTGTTGTAGGCTGCAATGGAAGGTACAGCTCATCAGCAATCATTTAACACAGCATTTTTGTTCAATTGCCAAAGGTGGGGTTCAGACCTAGGATAGGGGGGCTTGGGTACCTGTCACTGCAGCATGGGCTTGCAGTGGAGAGAAAGCATGGAAAAGGACAGGACACCCCAAAGGAGCTGCTGGAGAAAAGAGGAGCAGTATGAAGAGCTGTGGTATCAGATGAGTGGTCTGACAACAGAAACAGCATCACAGATAAGCTCTGCAGTAACTGCAACACGAGCTGATAGAGCAGATGGTCACCTCAGTTTAGCCTTTAACATAGCTTGTTGCCCCTAGCAATATTTACCCAAAAGTACTCTACTGATGGAGATGGGATTATGTAGCAGACAGAGGGAATCAGTCCTATTTTATACAGGATACTGGGCTGCCTGTCAGCTCTGACAGTCCCTTCATGTGCTGGCTTTGGCTTGGGCAGACAGAGCAATGTGATGATATGCACAACAACTTCTGGGACAGCTTCACAGGGTGGAAACCAGGTGGCACTTTTCCAGTTTCCCAACTTTGCTGGAACGTTATTAACTCACTACACAAATCTGGATACTTGGTTAAGAGGTAAAGTGTTAAACTCCCTTTTCTCTTTCTGAAATGACCTTTTGGGAATTGTCAGGACATTTTCATCAGCTCCTGATCAGCTCCTGCTATTTGGGGTTAATTCTGATCCACTTCAGTGATTCTTCAGAAGCAAGAATTATTTCATTAGTTTGTGAAAAGCACTTAAAAGATCCTTCAGTGAAAAGTGAAAATACTGTTATTCCCCAAATACTAGGTAAGGAACCACACTGAAATAGCAATATAGAAATGTTGCAAAGGTGATTAACTACAACGGAAAGCGACATTCTGCACTGGAAAGTGTCCCATATTTGAAAGGCCAGACATCTATAAGCATATGCACATCTCAGCTTTTTAATAAATGTTGTCCTAACTGCATGTTTATGTATTTTTATTAAAGAGAAAATTGCTTGTATTTCCTTCTCTTTCTGCATTATAGCATTAAAGCAGGACAGCATGCCAAACAACAGTATAAACAAATAGCATCACCAGATACTTAAGGGTCTTTAGCTCCTAAATTGACTAAAGCATAAATACAAACTGACGTCAAACATTTGGGATTACCATTTAAAAATTGCTATTTTCTGAGACACTAATGAAGGCCATTCATATCAGAAAATCCAGTGGCTACAGTAGGAGTGAGCTGCCCAGACTCCAGAGGAAAGAGTCAAGGAAATGATCCGCATCTCTTAGAATAAAAAAACTGCCAGTTTACTTTAGACCTGTGAGAAGTGCCAGATACAGAGAATATGAAGAGCTTCTTTCAACCTGTCTAGCTCTTGAAGACTTGGGAATGTCACGACCAGTCCTTATTCTGCAACCATTATCAGCAGTGCTTTTATCACCCCCCCTACTCATCACACTCCTTGTACTGTGGAAGCCCATCCTGGCTGTGCACTGGAGCTGCACAGCACACCCCGTGCAATGCAGAGTGCAGTTGTGTGATGCTACTGACCTGCTCCAGAGCTGTAAAAAGTCACGTTCCACATTGAGGTCTTCAGGGTCTCAATTAAGCAGCTGAAATTTTAAACAAGTAAGATCTCAAGTAAGATCATGAGCAGTGATGAATCTTATTTAAGATCTCTGTCTTTCTCCCTCTTAAGCATGGAATTAAGAGTACATTTTATAAGGCAAAATCCATTCCTGAGTAGGCATTTGTACTAATTCAGGTCCTGAAGTGGTATAGCCAAATGGCAGCACACTCTGAGGTGTTTCTCTTCTGCTTCTCAGCATGATTAACTCAGGCGGATGGAGCAGAGCGCTGTATGGCTTTTAGTACCTATACTGGCTTAATGAGCACTAGCTTGCATATCCCAAGGTGACGTATTTTTCCACAAAGTTGTAAGCTGGGAATCACCTAGAGAGAAAGAGGATTGGAGATTTTAAATGCTCCTTAGAGTTCAGAGTAAGTTCGAGCAATCATACACTTTGGGGCAAGCAAACATTTGCGTTTCCACAAGTAGTGAAGATTTTAGTGGGAAAGCACAACTTTGTATTTGAAGATGTGGTACCTTTGGACAAACTAACCAGTGCACCCCCAGCCCCTGCCTAGGACTTCTGTCAAAACAGCACCTTTTCCTTTGCCATCTGTGCTAGTTGCCCAGGGGCCAAAAGCAGAGCATGTACTGGGGGCACCACCTGCTTCTATAACTTCCCTGTTGTTCACAAAGCAGTAAACCCAGTGGTCAAACCCCTGATGGAGCAAACCCTTGCCATCCTAGAAGATGTAAGCTACTCCACATGGTACAAATCCACTGTGAGGTCTGGAAGCCTTGCTTGTGATGAGCTTGAAGTCCAGAGCCTTACAGCTCTTAAAATCAAAGTTCCAAGTGGAGACAGACCTGTGTTAGCATAAAAACTTGAGTGGAGCCAAGGCCCCTGAGCAGCTGCAGAGCTTGCTCCATTCTCAGGGAGAGAAGGTAGAAGGAAGGGAATGTCCCTTCCCCAGCAGTTGGCTCAGGGCACTCCAGGAGGAGTAAGGGAAGACAGGTTCAAAGGGAGGTCATTTGCCAAACAAGGACAGGGCTCATCTGTTCTCATCAGCTCTGTGACCCAAAGTGGTCATTAGGTGCCAAAGCACCTGGGTGAGGTGACACACATTACTAACAGCTTCTGGTTTGGTAAGGGGATGTATAAGAAGAAAAATTTCTTTCTACAACAGGGGATGGACCACAGAGGGATTTGGTAGCCGCCAATGTGCAGGAAGGAAGCAGGAAGGAAGGGGAAGAGACTATTCTCCCCCTCAGGTGGTTCAGCTGCAGTTTGCAGGCAGAAGTGAGGGAAAAGAGCTCAGGTCTGCAAGCCTCCCCCTTGAATACAGAGCACATTGCATGTATTCGGGGCCTAGGATAAACTAAAATAGAAAAACATTTGGTTTCAGTTCACATCTTGGTCATGGCTCATGTTTTATTTACAGAAAGGGCAGAAGTTTCCATGGGTGAAGAAATCCCCTTTCTTTCTGTGCAGGTTTAAGAAAACCAGTCAGCAGCAGAGCAATGCTACTGAACTGAGGACTTCAGTCACCTGCTTCCTAATTCTCAAAGCAGCTAAAGCCCTGCAGTCTTTTTTTTACCTTTTATAGTCACAGGACTAGTCAAGCAAAATCTTGATTGGATTATTCTGCTTTAATTAAAAAATGCACTCAGACCAAAGGCGCAATAGTACCTGGTACATATGTACACATTTCTCTCAATTATAACACCAAAGACCAAAATGCCATCTGGTCCTGCTGTAGATCAAACATTCCCCTCTGGCAAGATCTTTGGAGTATGAACAGATACCACAGTAATGCTTGAACTGCCTCTTGTGTGAAGGACACCAGACTCTGTATTTATTTATCACGTACTTTGAGATCCTTTAGGGTGGACCGTACATGAGATAAGCAAGAGAACAGATGCAAAACTGGAACCTTGGGGAGTCCATATCCCACCACCCCCCGGAAAAGAAAGGCAGAGATCAGGGTCATTCTATCTTTGCTGCAGTTAGGACAAGGTAGATAAATCACAAGTTTTTTTTATTGCTGGTGAACTCAAAACAGGCAACTTTAATCTACTGAGGAAGATACACATACAAACAAATGTTAGGCCTTGTGCGTTTTTTTTTCTTCTTAATGTAAATGTCTCTTCAGCTTCAGTCCAGCTCCTGAGCTCTCACTGAGCTGCCACTGAGATCCTGGTAACGTGCTCTGGGCAGTTCTGCAAGATGTTATAAGAAGCATCACATGTATTAAAAAGGGAGATTTTGCAGAAAAGACAAAGCTCTGACAGCAGCCATGTTGCTCAGAAAGGAGAAGTCTGGCTAATCCTGCTGCATTAGGTATGTGGTATTATACATAATTATATGATTTAAGAATTTGCCAGGTCCTTTTCTGTTTCTGGTGTGCAAGCTGCAAGTAAAGTGCACTTCTGGGTATAAATTACCACTCTATGAAGATGCAAGAGCTGGGTGGTACATGTCAGACACCAGAGGAAAGCAGACTACAACAGCTGTTTCATTGAAACACAGGCAATAAGGATAATGCCCTAGGATACTAGATGCTGCTGGGAAACCCTTCCATAGTTTGAGCAGTTAAATATTACATCACTCAGCAGAACACAAATAAAGTGTCATTTATATGGGACCTTCTAAAGTACAGACAATAACAGTCACAACTGCTATTGCACACCAGGTTAGCTCTTTGGACAGCCAGTCCTCCACGCCACATTGCCAACTCCTTTTAACCTTTCCAAAGAGCTTTGTAACAGCTAAGGAGAGCGCAGGGATCTTAAGGATCTTTCTATAAAGCTGAGGGGTTCACATGATGTGGGTGTGGTGTAGGAGGCAGCACAATACCACATTTAAGCTATGCTATGAGAGGACAACCCAGCTTTAGACACTGCATTTGATGATCTTGACATAACCAGGGCCAAAATGGTGGGATCCCAACTCATCTGCACCTTGCAATTCTTGTTCTGCTCCAGTTGAGCTCATCTACATTATCCCACACACAAAGCTTTTTTTTGACTCCATGTACAGTTTCAGGTGACTATTTTGCCTGGGTCTATACTCCTGAGACCAACAAGGCTGATAAACTACATACTGTTCCTCTGATTTCATAACACTGTCATCACAGCATCGAAAGAACTATCTGTTCAGTGTTTGTTCTCTTTTAATTTAATGAACTATAAAAAGGGAACTCTAAATACCCACCTAAGTATTCTCAGTGATTTGGGATACATTGCATACCCAGGGCAGATTTGATTAACTCCTTGCCACCACAGTTTTCATGTGTCCATTGCCAGCAATGGATGCCATGTGAAAAGGGGAAGGGAAGGAATAAAATAATTGCTCTCTGTGTGATACAAAAAGGGATTAACACTGCCTTGTAAGAGCAGAACCAAGAAACAATTCTAGTCACAGGGCCAGCAGTGCTTTTCCTCTCAGGAATGGCTGTGCCAGAGCAAGGAGCAGGTTCACAGCTGAGCACTCCCTACCAGAGACAAGGGACCCACACAGAAATGGCCCAACTATTTCCAAAATAAGAGTGGAATCCTACAACAGATTTGCATTTCAAGCCAAATTATCCCTGGTACAGCTCTGCTGACTGTGGTGGAAGAACAAGAAAAATTAATCTGGCCCTATGGGACAACTATGGCAAACCTTCCCCATAAATCAATTCAGGAGTGAGACAACTGACAGCTGGAAGCTCCATGTTTCTTGCTAACTTCAAAGGCCAAGACTTGACAGAGTGAATTACAAACTTGTGGCTGCCACTATCAAACACCTTCCCTGCATCACATCTGTCCTCGTACTCCATAAGTGTTCCCAATAGGTTAAATTTCAAACTGTTCCTGGTGCAGGTAGGTCTACAGTGAAGCCACAGCAGTCCCTCCTGCTCCACCTATCTATAATTGCTCTCACACCCTAACTCAAAGCCTCATTCAGGCAGAGCATGACAAAGTGCATGCTTTTCAGATGGGTGTTTTGATTTTTATTTTTTTTAATAAATGTATCAGGCAGCATGGTATATCTCTTGCTGCCTCTAATTACTGTCATGACAATATGGTTGTGGTTATTTAAAGCAGAACTTGAGGAGAAAAAGCAAATCCACTTGATATACCAAGCAGAACACTAGGCAGAACTGAGCCAAGGCCTGCCAGCGCTGAAGGAACATGAGAGTCAGTGCCAGAGGACCAAATCCTGGATGCCATGTTAGCCACATGAAGGTTTTGACCTTCAAATACAATGATCTGCAGCCAGACTAAGTCATCGACATCACCAGAAACAGAGGAATCCCTGGAAAGGAAGGCAGAAAACTCTCGTGGGTTATATAGTCTCTACAAGGTTTGCACAGCTGAGATGGGAGCTGGAATCCGCAGCAGACCCTCAGGCAAGATCTGCTCTGGGGGGACAGAGGAGATGGGAAGACTTGCACTATTTCTTGTGCCTTTTGCCAAGATTCAGATAGCACAGATTATGGTAAAATTCACTTGGCAAGAAAGGCCTTTATTAGAAAAACAAAAAAAGAAGAAAAGAAAAGAAAAAATTTCTAGTGAGTGTCAGGACTGAGATTTCAAAAAGTACAAGATCTGTATAAATTCAGCAAGATGTCCAGCACCAGATTATTTCATGGTGCAAGAAAGAACCTGGGGAGAGGCCAATGGGACCTGGCGAGGGGAACACCATCTACCTCCCCAGCAGACTGCCAGTCTTAGGTACTTCTCAACAGCAGATGGATTTTCCTTGTTCCTGCAGCATCTCAGGTCCCACAGGAGGTATTGGTTGCAAGCAAGCACCTGAATATTGCCTAATGGAGTAAGCCAATCACTAACTCAGCTGGCGTGTCCATGCCCATCCACTGATTAGGTGGGGTTTTTCTGGATGCACTTCCGCCGTAGCATTTCTTTTTTCTTCTTTCTCCACTTTAAAGTGTAAGCAAAAGGACTGCTTTCATCAGTAATAAGTTAAAATCAGAAATGACCTAACTAACAAGTAACTGATATTGGTCCTTGGAGCCCAAAGAGTAAAATCCATAGAAAATCTATTGGTTCCATTTTTTCTGGTATATCCCATGCACACCCCCATTAGAAAAATGGGGTTTATGAATCTTATCATACAGCAAGGAGCAGTACCTTGGAGCCAGAGCTGACAATCCATGGTAGAGGTCTGGGCTCTCTCAGATTGCTAAATATGGTTCTAAGTCACTGCTCAATCCGTCTTCACGTGGCCGTTGGCCAAGGCAACGGGGGCGGTGGGGGCCCCCGGCTCGGCAGTCTCATCAAATCGTAAGCGCAGGGTGTTTCTGATCACCAGCTGCTCCATGATGAAAGAAGCACAAAACCATGGGATGGCATACTCCAGAGTGATCAGGCCCATGAAGTCAAAATCAAACTGGGAATAGTCCCATGGGCAGGCATTGAACTGGCGTAGGATGAGGCCAGTGGTGAACTCCCAGAGGTATGTCCAGAGTGTGTAAATGAAGCAGCGCACTAAAATGTTACATTTGTCTTTGAGATACAGATACATCTTCTCCACAATGAGGATGGAGGTGCCATAGATGAAGAGTGCCCACACACTGGTAACACCTGGGAACTTCCAGTTGAAGTTGACCACAAACTCCCAAGCAGCTGTGAACATCACCTCACAGAAATAGCCATGGATGGCGTAGAGGTACCATCGTGAGAAAGCGGTCAGAGGTTCTGCCGCAGCCATTCTTCTGCACTCACCCGAGCAGAACTCTGAAAGGAAGAGGGAGAGAAAGGGAGAGAGGCATCAATGAGGATGTCACAAGTCCTTATCCCCTAGATGGCAACACACAAACTTGCAACAAAGAATAAATCTGAGAAAGAAGTGACTCTCATTTTTACCACAGCACATTTTAAGTCCTGGGGAAAGGTGTTACCTTACAGGGCTCCATGATTCAGGATGGGCCTGAACAACATATACTGCTCTGCCTGAAAAATGGGATGTCTCTTGCATTACCTTGGCAATAAGGAGGGAGTTGATAAGTGCAAGGGCTTTGCCAGGAGTAAGACTGCCAAAGAATTTACTGGTTGCAAGTCAGTAGAAAAATACAGTCATCCCACAAGGAGCACACATCACCTGTTTGCTCTTTTCAAGAAACAGCACTGTACCTTACTTTTCTGATTCTACTATGGACCAGATTAGATGAATACAGCATTGTAAAACTGGGCCTTTCCAACTGTTGCCTACAGTCTCTATACCCAAAATGTTTACTGTAGTGTAAAACTGAGCTTTGATGGGAGCTACAGCAAGGGAACTGGAGGAGAAAATTCAGAGATTTTACACTTACAGACACCATACCTTGCACTCATTATTCAGCTGAACTTTTATTTTGACTGTTGAAGAACTCATCCATTGTATGGCTAGCATTTGTAAAATACTTTTCTTATGGTGTCAGACTTCCTGATACCAAGTCAAAAAGCACAAGAGAACCACTGAAATCCATTCAGATTTGGCTTCAGGACAGCAAAGCACAAAAGGAGGAGAATAAAAAGGAACAGCTGAGCCTAGAGAAGGGTAGTTAGTCATGATAAATAGGAAATGAGAACAAACTCTAATTGTCTATACAGGAAGAAATTGGTGAAGAGATTTTGAAAAGGCACAATTTGCTTACCACTGAACTGTTTTAGCACAATTGGCTTTTACACTTTCTGTAGAGATTCACAAGTCTGCCATGCTACAGTCAATGACACGAGGTTATTATAAGCATAATTTTACTGAAGTCTTGCAGATTTACACCACAGGATGAATATGACCTCTTTCATTCTTAGAAACTTACTCTTTCAAGCTGAGTTTCTCTGGACTCTTTACCAAGCATTATTTAACTTGCTCTGCACTTGTCAGTTCTGTGGTACAATGTGCTAGGAAAGGACCACACCAACCTTACGTACAGCCATTCCATGCCATCTGGAAAGAGACTGTTCCTGCCCTGCCCTGTAAACACAGTGCCTCTCTGAGCAAAGTATTAACATGCAACTGACATTATGACAGGAGATAAGAGAAACTTCTATAAGGAAAAATGGAACTGTAATAATAAACATGAAGAAGATATGCACAGGGGAATATTGAAAGTGAAATGGACAGAGCTGTATCCATGATCTGTCCACACCTCTCTTAACCAGACACACAAACATCCAAAGCCTTGACAGTTCATATGATTTGGGTGCTTGAACAAAGATCCATTTTCTAATGGCAGAATCCATTTCACACAGGACACTGAGCCATCATTACATGCTACAGAGAAAGGTCAACAGCACATAGTGAGCTTGTAGGTGAAAGACTAAAGAATCACTAGAGATTGCCTCATGTCTCCTAACAATTCAGTCCCAAGAAACCCTGCAAAACAGCAGAGCAGGTGGCACATGAGAAATATGCAGGAGGTGTATATCCACACAGTCCACAAGAAGCTGATGCATAAGGGCACTGCAAACTGAGGAGAGTTTGTCAATGTAATGTTACTTGGTTAGTTTGCCAACACAGTTGGTAAGCTTAGGACTCTGAATCCTCATATCATTACTCCATTCTGACATAATTTCAAGAACAAATAAAAAATCAGAGGTACAGAAGTAAGGGAAAGCAGTAAGAAGGCGTCATGATTTAAACACAGCTAGCAACTAAGTGCCAGACAGCCACTTGCTTACTGCTCTCCAGTGGGATGGGAAGAAGAATCAGGGGGAGGAAAAAAAAAGTAGAACTCATGGGTTAAGATAAGAAGAGTTTAATAATTGAAACAAAGTAAAATGTAATAATAATGTAATTAGCTCAGTTGGTTAGAGCATGGTGCTAATATTGCCCAAGTTGTGGGTTAGATCCCTGTATGGGCCCTTCACTTAAGCACTGGACTTGATGATCCTTGTGGGTCCCTTCCAACTCAGAATATTCTGTAATATGCAATGTCATAATCCAAAGAAGAAAATTATTGTAAAGATTTTACCAAGTTGCCAAGGGATTGTATGGTTTTCCTCTCTTTTCTATAAGCCTTTCTAACTTTTTCACTTGTGATATTTCGTCCTTGCACTTCTCTCTACAGCTTTACATGAAACGTATTTGAACTTCTAGCTGGGAGCACCCTTGTAATTATGAAAATCTGTTCACAAAGCTGGATCAAATGCACAGAGGGTCCTTCCCTATCCCCCTCCATTTTTATTCCAAGGATCCCCTCACCAATTATTTCCATTGCCTTATACCTCCCTACAAAAGCCAAAGAATCATAGAAACACATCCAACAAGCCACATCCTGTTCTACCCCACGCTATTTCCTCTCTGCAATGAAGATTTCTCTTTCCTGGTTCTATACCACATACTTAATAAAAATCTATTTGTTTTCTGTTTCTTTTTTACTGTTTGCAAAATATTTAGTCACTACACTAGAAATCTAATTACCGAATCTAGATCAGGTCTCAGACATCTACAATACAAATTAACCCATTGCAAAGACCACTGTTGAGTTTTTTTTAATCCCATGGCTTTCATCACAACTGCAAAGAGACAAACATCAGTGCACTGCCACTGTCTCAATATTTGCCTTCTCTACTGTCATGTGCCCAGTCGACCCAACCGCGATGAAAACTTCCTTCTTACAATATGCTTGAAAGAGTCCTCACAGACCTGCTGATTAGGAGCATCCCAAGACAGGGCAGATGCCAGTCTGTGGTAGCCCAAACATAACTGGTTCCACTGTCCTAGGCACTAAGCAAATCCACAAATCACAGCTCCTCCTGTAAAATATTTCATCCAAAATAAAGCAAAAAGTACATAGTAAGACATAAAGGGAATGGAGTATGCATTTAGGGGGGCTATCACGAGCAGAGCACATCACTGCACAAGCTGGGGACTGTACAATGTAATGGTTACAAGTCACTTGAGCATTTAAAAAACAATTAAAACTGCAGCTTTTCCCAAGCATCTTATTTCCCAGCCACACCAAATTATTTGGTGTCTGGTAGGCAATACTGCACAAGAAGGTCTCAAGAGGGACATAAAAGACAAAAGTGGTGTTTTATTGGGCAGCAACTCATGATAAAAAAATCAAGCTGAAAAGTAGTTGCATGACATTACTGGGAGAACCATCCAAACAGAAGGCCAAGACTGGATTCAGAAAGAAATACAGATTTGTGAAAAGCCTCAAGTAGATAATTGAACTTGTTGATGCAAAACTTTTAATGGAGTGACAATACTGACCAAAAGGCTCTGAATGTATGAGAGCTATTCAGTCTCCCGAGGAAAACAAATTACATTCATCACTAAGGTACTTAAAGTGGGATGGGCAGCAGCTTCCTGAAAATTAGAAACACAGCTGCCAGCTATGCAATTGTCTCAGCAGAGAGCAAACAATTCATGGAGATTGCACATGGATGACCATGCTTGCACAGAGGCTGCTCGCGCTGTGCTGTTCTGGGGAAAAATAGGAAGCTTCTAAATTCAAAGTTTTGAAAATGCCTTCCATCATCAGCAAATTATATTTCAAATAGTTAAAATAGAAATAGTTCCTGTAATACAAAGTTATCAGAAAGCCTGAGCTAGGCCAGAAAAAAATTTTTCCTTCTTTCTCTAGTAGGACCTTTTTCTCCAGCTTGCTGAGAAAAAATTAAAGGCAAGTCTATGGAAACCACACATGGACCTCCAAGGAACACTCAGTCCTTTCCCTGACTGCCCTGCCTGTGTGCATAACTCCGCTGGCAACAAAGGGGCCAAGAGCCCACTCCACCTACAGGAAACAAGCACAGACCTAACAGGGGGAGGTATATGAAGGACTGAGTTTCTCTAAAGAAATCTGGTTGCAGCAGCAAGTTCCCTGAGGACACAAAGCTGGGAGGAGAGGCCAATACGCCCTAGAGCTGTGCAGCCCTTCAGAAGGATCTCGACAGGTTGGATAGATGGGCAGAAAAGAACTGCCTGAAATTCAACACAAATGCAGGGTCCTGCACCTGAGGCAGAATAACTCCATGCAAAGACAAGAGGCAATGGGCAGAAACTGATGCACAGGAAGTTCCACCTGAATATGACGAAGAATTTCTTTACTGTGCGGATGATCAAGCACTGGACAAATTGCCCAGAGAGGTTGTGGAGTCTCTCTCACTTGAGATATTCAAGAACTGTCTGGATGCAATCCTGTGTCATGTGCTCTAGGATGGCCCTACTTGAGCAGGGAGTTTGGACCACATGACCCACTGTGGTCCCTTCCAACCTGACCCATTCTGTGATTCTGTGATCAGGGCCAGATGTTGACTTATGGCTGCAAGAACCAAGATTACACTTGGTTTAATATTTTAGAATTTCAACTCTGAAATGGGTATTAATAATCCCCTAGGTTGAGGTAAGATACAGGTAAAACTGATGCACCAGGCCAAGTAAGGAGAAAGGACTTACATCCCAGACTGCCCCATTTCACGTGAGACCCCTCTGTGCAAGAGCAGCACTTCCACACTCACATTTGGTTTTGCAGGTGATGCAGCCTTGGCAGGCAAGAGGGAAGTTGTCCTGGTTTGAGACAAATTCAGGGAAACTTCGGAGGGAACCAGCTACCACATGGTTTGAAAAAATATGGAATGCTTCATGAATTTGCGTGTCACCCCTGCGCAGAAAATGGACTGGTGGTAGACCAAGAAATAATGGCAGATTTGTCTCACACAAGCACTGCAGGGGAGACCTCAGTGGACGTCGTATTCACATCTGATTAAGTTCTTGATCACTGCCTGGCTAATTTTTTTTCAAAGCTCTCCTTTGCAGTGGCTTTCTGCCCATTTCCCCCCTACCAAGCCAGACTGTGCTTAAAAAAAATTCTCTCACAGATTGTCTTTATTCCCTCTAATCCAGCAGAATTATTTAGATGCTCTGGATGAGTGTAATGAGACCTCATCAAGAAACTCTGAATTAACTTTGAAGTGCTAATAAAGGAAAAACACAAACAAAAACTTCCATGAGACAATTCTCCTAATGAGTGATGTCCTGAGGCTATGAATTCTGTCAGCTACTTGATCCACTGCAGGTGAACTTGGACTACTGCAGCATGTTTCTTACTCATAGTGCCCAGTTATTTCTGCAAGTTAAAAAGTTAGGGCACAGTATTATTTTATAAATTAATATTTCAAATATTTACTAATATTTAGCTCTATAACATGCATGTTCGTATTTCAAAAAAATGCCTTAGATACATCTATAACCCTATGATACATATCATAAGTACTCTTAAATTTGAACAAGTGCAAAGGAGACACAAATGTAATAGGATACTTCAGTCTCTCCAAATGACAGGACCGTGAGTAGCAGACCATGTTGAAGTGAAGGACACTTGCCTCTCCCTGCCCATGAGCTGTACTGCTAATGTCCTCCTTCCTCAAATCCTTATTACCCAAACAGTACTTTTACATAAGTAACCATCCTTCATGATTTTTTAATTACTTTCATTGGCACATCACTGTAGCTACTGTGTTCCTTCTTAAGAATGGGAGAATCAGATGCGTATCTGCTTTCTGCTTTAGCAAGGATCACAGCAGATACAAGAATGTGTTGATGAAAACTGACATGCAATTTTGAGCAATATCTGTTTAAGAGTAATTCTTATTTTGCATTTTCCCTGTGAGTAAATACCTGACAAGCATACCTTTGCAACCATGGACAACATTCAATGACTACGCTGCAAATCTGGCTTCAACATTTTCACAGAGGTCTCACACACCATTAGAAGTAAAGGTTTGCAGAACACTAGGTGTGTACAGAACACTAGGTACTAGATTTGGCCCCAAGACATTAGTTCATCAGTGTTTAAAGATTTATACAGTAAAGTCTTAGTGGTACTTATGTGCTGAAGTCATAACTCTGAGGAGATATTCATCCTTCAGGTAACTAAGAGCCTCAATTAACTGTGGCTCAGAAAATAGGATTTCAACTGTAGTGAAGTGTGGGAGAGCTCCAGCAGATCAATTAATCAAGCCCTGCAATGAAGCTAAAAGCATGCCACAGACGTCTCCAAATACAGACTCTTAGTGCTTTCAGGAAGGATCTGGAGCCCTGGGATTTTGGTCAGTTCTGACTCATCTGTTTTTGCCGCTTCTCTGTCTGGACTCTATGTCCATCAGGATGCACACTGTCTCCCTTCCACACACTGCAGGGCAAGAAAGCATAGTCTATTTCTTATATGCGTTTTCCCCTCATTTTTGTCTCTAGCTCCTTCCCCATAAAAGGCACATCATTTCCCTGCCACTCCTTGTTTTCTTGTTCCCTTGCCCAGTTCACTCTGTACCTGCTGGCAGCCTCTGATCCCTGTCTATCTTTCAAATCTGGTCCAAAGAGAATTGGGATACAGTAAAAAAGAATGACGACAAAAGGAGATTAAATGAATCCAATTACCAGGCTAACCCAAAGGCATCAGGAAGCGTAGTTCTTAGTGGCAATGCATGTGTGTGGGCTGCCCAGAAGGTACCATTTCACAACGGAAAGGAGAAGGGTAGGGTCTTCTTGGGAAGGAGTGTAGAGGGGGGTGGCTTCTCAGAGGACAAAGAGAAAATATGAAGACATTTTTTAAAGAATAGCTTTCTGACTAAGGTGATCTCATGAATGCCAGTAGAAGTGCAGAAAGTGGAGACTTTCCATGTCCTGCCGCACACATAGCAGGAAATGTTACATTATGTGAACGCACCTTAGCCCACCTTAGTGATCACTCCAACTTGAGAACAAATTAAGGTAGTAGCTCTTTACTTACAGTGACCAAGAGGAATGTTTCCTTTGTACCTGACAGACGTTAAGACCCCCAGGAGTCATGCAAGTAGCAGACTGGAACGACACTATGAAAATGACTGAATCCAAACCTGACATCTACAAGTATTAAACCCAAATCTCCCCAGCATCTCCTTCAGGTAAGGTCTTGTTCTTCTCCAAGCCTGTTGCTATAAGGCTCTTATGCCTTACCTGCTGCCCTTCCCTGTTTGGAAAAATCTGCCCTGAGTTCCCCACAGGTTCTCGAAACAATACTACGGTTCTCAAAATAAGCAAATGTCCAGGAAGAGCCCAAGTGCCCCTGATGTGCCTCCAGCACAAAGCAGAGACTTGGAAGCCAGAACTCTCCTACGGGAGCAGGCAGAGCTTCCCATTAACACTGAGAAGAAGGGAGCCAGCATTACGGAAGGTCTGTCCCCAAGGAGATGGCATGTCTGGGGGCACAATCTGCTCTGAGAATCTGTATCAGTCATCCTTCAGTTCTGGGCGCTTAGTTGCCGGATTCACCATTATCTTAACCTGGACAGTTGACTTCTTTCTCCGAAGTGAGAGCAGACCTGAGTTCCTAGAATCCAGTTTTCAAAAGGTGACACAGGTTCACACACCGTGACTTCAGGCCTCATAGTTCCCTCATGGGCAACTGCCTGACTCTTAAGCTCCTGCGAGCTGGGCCCCTTCATATCGAACTGTGCATTCAAGTACAGTGGTAATCAAAATTCATGTGTGTTTTCAAAAGCTTGAGCTTAACACATGATATTAGCTGACTGAAGAAAATCTGACATTCAAAGAACATAATGCACATCATGCCTTACCAGCAACCCAAACCAGAGTGATGAATGGAGAGAGAATTTGTCCTGAAACATGAGAGTTTACAAGATTTTATCTTTTCCACTGTCACTACACAGCCAACACACGTAAAGAAAAGACAACATTATGGCAAGACATCATGTGTCACCCATCTTATGTGGTTTCTTGCAGCTTTTTGGAAATTCAGACAGTTCGTTTTTGAAAAGATGGGGTATTTTTCTTCTTAGCAAATGCCTCATCTTTCCAAAGCAAAATGAAAAGCAAATAAACCATTCTGCTTCAACCTACAATAAAAAACTGGTCAACTCACAAAGGTCAGTATCAGTAACAAATAAATATGCTTAGCCCAGCACATCTGAACAATCTCCAGAAATAAGCCAGAATCAGGATGAAATGGATGAAAGCCAGATTTGGAAAAAGAAAAGACAAAACCATTCAAACATTTTTCACACTGAAAATAAAGCTTGGCAGAGAAAAATACTACGATCAAGGTGCTGAAGTATCTAAAATCCTAGCTTGTTTACATACTGACACAATCCAAGTCACTTAAATCTGTATCATTGACAGATTCAAAGCAGTCTCTCCTCGTTTGCTACAGGTAAAGGTCAAAGCATCATTTCATAAAACTAGCTGCTTCTTTTACGGAAATTCTTGTTGCATATACACAACTGTAAAGAACTGTTTCTCCCTCCTTTTATTATTCTTCACTGGTGCACAAGCCTTTAAAAACTCCCAGAATTCAATTGTCAGTAGGTAACTGGATAGTTTAAATACCTGCAGCTAGCAGCTACAGTCACTCTTCATCTAGAAGGAACAGAACTACTGCAGTACATAAAGAAACGTAGCATCTTGGTCTAAGCTGAATTAGGGTTAAACCCTGCAAGCAGAAGATACTGCATAAAGTCAGATGAAACAGGAGAGAGCACACTTTAAAGCACCTTCAAGTTCATAGCCCAAGACTGTCATGAAGAGTTTCCTTCTCTCTTTCCCCTTTTGGAAATCTCTTGGTGGCAATTCTACATCAAATAATTTTCGCTTCTCAATATATAATTTTTTTCTTCCTAATATTAAACTATTTCTGAGATGTCAAAGAATCAGGTCTCCCAAGTGCTATCTGCTACTCACAAGGCTGTGACTCCTCAAGTTTCCTCCTAACGCTCCTGGTGTAAAACTTGAGCAGTCTCAGAGTACTAAATTATTCTTTTCCACCAAAGGAATCCCTGTGGAGCCTCCAAGATTACCTCATCTACCTCATCTTCATAATTTCAAGTTCACAGAGGCATCAGAGATAGAAACATCCTGGAAAGGAAGGGTAGAGGATAAATCTCAGAATTCTACTGACCACCTCATCATGTCCAACAAGATCCTCAAGTAGACAACCATGCCAACAACTGGGAAAGGAGCTCCTCTAAGTAGTTTCCCAGTTTTTCCCACTAGTGCCCACCAACTACCATACCATGGGTATTAATCATGCTATCACTGGCTTGCAAAGTATGTAATCAGCAGTGGAAATATATTGTATGCACAAATTAGTGATGAGTTTTGTACTTTATTGTTCAAATTTATTTCAATTTAGCATCACTTAGGTAAATTTGTCTTCATAGACTTGTCAAATTTCTCTGTCCTGAATAACAAGTCAACAAAAACTTAGGTTTTAGGGCCTAGTTCCTATACAGCAAACGTACCCCCCACTGTATTGGGTACTTCTGTTGCTATTTACATCTTTGCAAAGGAATGCTGACATTTTTAGGACTGTTATTTCCTAAGGGTATCAGGAAGCTTAGCATTCAAGTTACAGTCACAAAAACACCATCTTCATGTTTTATGCACACCTATAATTTTTCTCTTTTTTAAGCCTGAAGCTTGAGATCCACCGTAAACATCTAATGTTTAGCTGTTCATGACTCCCCTTCAAGTCATTCATTTGATTGTGTGCTGTGTGTCCCAAGAAGGAAGCACAAGAGCTTTCCCACAGGGAAACGTGACTGAAACTCAATCTTCTGAAAGGTGGCAAGTTGTACACTCTGGAGCTCTTCTAAAAAAAAGGAATAACTCAACTTTTGCGCCCCATACAAAACTGGTATTTGCCAGGCTATTTCTCCCTGCCATTCAAGGAAGCTCTTAGCTCTTCAGACATCAATTTCTTAACTCAGCATTGGTCCGTAAGTTTTTGCTGTTGCATGGAAAGCTACCTCCTTTTCCAATCAGTCAACTTATGAAGGTACTGTTCCAGTAGTGTTTCCCAGCACTATTCTTCCAACTGAGACGTGCTCCCAGCTGCAGCTTCGTGCACTCCAGCTCATGAACCAGGGAGCTGGGTCATAAGGATGTTCCGCGTCTCCTCTGACTAGAGCTTATGCCACCTTGGTTCTTTTCCTACTGTTTCTGAGCTTCTTATTGCCTCTCTCCCAAATCACAGACCTGGACTGTTCGCTAGTTTGGACTGGACCATAGATATCTGCTTTAATGAAGACAACTTGCTGTGTCTACATAAATTTGAATTCTATCTACAGCTGTATAGATATCTAAAGATATAGAAACACTTTTATATATTGTCCTATTTTATTTGCTGATTTGTCCTCTTTTCCCCTCTACTTGAAAGGGATGGATTTTTTTTCTTATAACTGCCTCTTATGACTGTGTTAAATTTTGTGCTGAGGTGAGCTTTTAAAAACGCTACAAACACTACTATTGGATTTAGATTCATACCTTCAACCTGACAATCATTTATCACAGCTTCACAGAGTGTGCTCACTTCAGCCTTTACAGAGCCTCTCTGAAAATAGATCCATTTAATATTATGTTTATACCCTTCTTCCACATTTCCTTTTGTGACTGCAGCATGTCTAAATGACCATGTCCTACTGAACAGTCTCCCCAATAAAACCAACAGATTCATTGCTCCAATACTGGAAAGAATTTTCAAAATCTGTCTGTATTTATTAGTCAACCTAAGTGTAACACTTTGGTTTCCTTAAGACAGAAGAGTCTGTATGTGCGTGCACAGGGCTACTTCAGAATATTCTAAATGCCTGAAGTCCAGGAATTTACCTTTCATAGTACAGCAAGCCCAGATCATGAAATAAAGCAATACATCTGCTTCAGACTGCTTTACAGATCTATCAGTTTATGGTTGAGACCCAACTCACATTCACCCCTTTTCTGAGATCCAGTCTACACATCCAGCCTTCTGAAAAATTCTACACCATCTCTTGTGAATAGCAGCTAACATGCATCCGCTTCAGGACTCATGGAACGTAACTGCATCGTGTTAATACCACCTACTTCTAAACACCTGAAAAGGGAATTAAGCTTCCACCTCAGAAAAGAAAATCCTTAAGAACTGCTAACTCTAATCCTAAACTCAGCACGGATGTAAAAATACTACTCACCTCTTCACTCAACTGTCAATATGCACAGAAAACATTTTCCACTCTCAGCTGCAGAAAGATGGCACAGTTGCAAAAAGTCAAAGCACAATGATAAAAGGAGACTTGAATTTGAGTCCACACGCACAGCTACTGCAGTAGAAGACACAGCAATTTTCTTGCTGGTATATTTGTCTTTATTCTGTTTTACATGCTTCAAAAAAGAAAATGTTCCAAAACACACACAGTTCTTTTCTTATACATATTCATTTAATTCCCAGTGATTGACATTCCCAGGATGAAAACATCCTCATAATTGAAACACAGGCACTAACTGGCCAAGATCCTTCGCCATCTCAGAAGAGAGACAAGATAATGAAGTATTCTTTTGCTTGCCTCTGGAAAATGCTTATTCCAGACTAGATAACTCATGTTGATGCATAATGCAGAAAGTTCATGTTCTCACTATCAGAGCTTCTCTTTCCTTTACAAAAGCACTAACGTTTCTCTGGACAATCCAGACAGCACCTTTCAATGACCCTGAATTCCCTTTACAAAAGTATTTGTGATGGTCATGCAGGGGCCTTAGGAACATGTGGAGACACGAGCGTGAAGAAGGAGGAGTTGGTGGCCCAGAGTCTCCATCCAGCTGGGGTTGTGATGTGCACAATCTTTCCCCACTGCAGGGCTCCACAAGAAAACACTCATGCCAGGAAGAATTAGCTACTGCAGATCTATGCAGTACTACTATGTTTTCAGTAATTTTGATCTTACTACTTTGGTCCCATCAGAGACAGAAACATGATACTCAACTTCAAACAGCTTCAAGTATCTGAGTATCTGTAATTTACTGGCCCCCCTCCACCTCCCTCTCAATATCAGCTGACTCAGTAAAACCTATCACCTCTCCTTAGAAAAGGGAATATTGAGCTGAACAGACTTTACCTGGTTCCCAGAAGAGGCTTATTTTTGAAGTCTCATGGCAGCCTAGTAGCTGAATTCTATGAAACACAGGACACTGTCAGTTGAAACACTGAAAGAGTCATTTACACCAGATAAGAACATGTAAGAAGAAGTGGTAAGACCACAACTTCCCAGCCATGAGGCTCAGTTTGTTCTTAACTCCGCCTATACTTAGCTTCTCTTTTTCTCAAGTACCGAGCGTCCACTAATTTCTGTCAACTTGTCAGAGGAAGTTTATTGCACTCTGCACCTGGTTGGAAAGACTCAGTTTCTCCATGGGGCCTGGCAAGCACAACCAGAAAAGAAAACAACCACGGCTGTGTCATCCTCTACAGCATGAAGGTCAACCTGCCAACCTGGAGTCTCATCCAAATGCAGAAGAGGCTTTTAAATAGATGGATAATTCAACTGGCTTCCTTCCACTGAACTGTAACCTAATGCTTTACCTAGATACCATGTAATTGTCCTTTTGTATTTAAACAGGGAAGACAAGAATAAGAGAATCCCAGAATAGTTTGGGTTGGGAGGGACCCCAAAGATCATCCAGTTCCAACCAGCCCACCATGGGCAGGGACACCTTCCTCTGGATCAGGTTGCTCAGGGCCCCATCCAACCTGGCCTTGAACACTTCCAGGGATAGAGCATCCACAAATTCTCTGGGCAACCTGTTCCAGTGCCTCACCACCCCTCACAGTAAAGAATTTCTTCCTAATATCCAATCTAAACCTACTCTCTTTCAGTTTAAAGCCATCACTCCTTGGCCTGTCACTAAATGCCCTTGTAAATAGCCCCTCTCCAGCTCACTTGTAGCCTTCTTTAGGTACTAGAAGGTGCTATAGGGTTTCCTTCTCAGAACCTTCTGTTATGTAGGCTGAACACCCCAGCTCTCTCAGCCTGTCTTCACAGGAGAGGTGCTCCAGCCCTCTAATCAACTTGCTGGCCTTTCTCTGCACTCATTCCAACAGATCTAACTCCTTCCTGTGCTGGGACCCCAGAGCTGGATGCAGCACTCCAAGCAGAGTCTTATGAGGGCAGAGGGTCCCAGTACAGACCCCTGGAACACCATTTGTTCCTTGAAGTCCATTGGAACTCTGAGCTATTGACCACTACTCTTTGGATGCAACAGTCCAAACAATTCCTTATCCACCGAACAGTCCATCAAATCCATGTCTCACCAATTTAGAGAGAAGGATGTCATAGGAGACCTTGTCAAAGGCTTTACAGAAGTCCAGATAAATGACGCTTACACCCTTCCACTGATAGAGTCACTCCATCACAGAAGGCCACTGGGATGGCCAGGCAGGACTTGCCCTTGGTGAAGCTGTGCTGGCTGTCTTGAATCACACAAGAGTGTCCTGCCCCATTAATGATTGGCCACAGAGTTCCCAAACTGGCAGGGCTTTCCCAGGGTAACACTATTTTCTGCCCACATCTTCATTTGTGGTACCCTTAATACCAAATTAATTTTTTCAGCTTTCATTCTACCATCTCAAGAAAAGTTTAAAGAGACACTCTAAACAACTGGTTGTTATTTTAGGAGGCACAGTTGTTATTTAAGCAGTGAGGAAATGATCCCTCCTTTGAGCAGACACTGAGCTCTCACTGACTGAAACACACTTCTGATTTGTTTGTTTGTTTGCCTCCAGTAATCTGCCTTACACTATTATTGCAACATTATACCATTCTAACACAATAATTATTTGCATGACATGGTTTTAGTAGATTTTGAATCTCATATAAACATTTCATACGTGCATGCATGCAGAAGCCCAAATTAATTCATGAATTTCAGGCAATTAACAAAGGTACCATACAAGTTTCATTTCCGTACAGGCTCCCATTTGTAGTTACTAGAGCCTGTGAAGGTAGCTAGAGATGGGCACATTCTGAAGACAAAAGTGCAGTTTGATCATTCCTGATGCTATCTTTCCTGCATCTTTTCAGTACCTACTTAGAGGTGCTTAAAGCATGTACAACATTGATTTATTCACCTTGGTGCAATACTTGAGGTTACATAGGTTAATTTCAGGTCTTACCAAACGAGATTTTTTTCTTTATCTTGCTTTCCTTCTGGCCAACAATAGGCACCTCATGCCTCTGGGCAAAATGCCAGTTGAACAAAGATGCCAGTTCTCATCTGTGTGTCGGGAACTGTCTTGTGTTAAGACTAGAAAAGAATTCCTCAGTTTTAAGTAAAATGGTTTGATACTGCTCACACTGGGCACCAAAAATAACCCTTTTCAAAAACCCCAAACCTTAAATTCTTTTTAAACCATCTTTAAAATCTGCTCAACAAACAGAGCATCAGGTGACCCATAGCAAATAGAACCAGAGAGGCACCATATGTTGTCTTGTCCATGTTTATGTAAGACTCTTAAGAGTTGTCATTTTCATGCCTGAATTGTGCTTCTACTATCGGCAGTCCCGGAGACACACACTCGGGTCAGCTGTCCACTCCTTTTTAGACGTACACAAACCTGCAGCATACCAGGACTTCTACGACAATCACTAGGTATTAAGCAATACACTGTTGGTAGAATGAGTAAGAATGTAAGTTTTTGTCTCCTGCTAAAACAATCTAAATAGCATTCCGTGATATTACTAGTCTTGATACATGCAACAATGAACCCATCACATTACACAAAGACCAAACAGCACTATCTGCACAACAGTTCACAGCAATGCCAAGGCATTCAAAGTGTTAACATTTTCAAGAGTGCTTGTTTTGCATAGGCTTGTACTAACTTAGAAACTAGATTACACTGCAGCTAAGTAACTTGCTTCACTGTATCTTCACTTTCTCTGAGAGTTCCCACAGCTGTAAAGATATGCAAAGTTAACTTAAGCATTACATATGCAAAGTGAATTTTTAAATGAATGTGCCTCAGCCAAGGCAGTGCTGCATGCGTGGCACACAGATAAAAGTTATAGCAGCGCACATCTGTGCCTGAAAATAAATGGAAGGTAACTTTTGCCATCCCATGCTGACAGTAGTTTTCTTGGGTATTTCTTATGTCTAAGTCACTCTTCTGAGTCACTTGAACTTAGACACTCTGGCAGCACAGTGCAAGATGCAAAATTTTGCGCTGCATCCACAACATTGACAGATCTTCCTTCCTTCTCCTGCTGAGTTTACAATGACCAGTATATAAAAGAATAAGGAGCATCTTATGCATGGAAGCAACCCTCATTCAGAAGCCTTCCCTCACATTTTCCGTGGTAGAGCCACGGCATGTAAAAAGTTCCAAGAGTCTGGCTAAGAGCAGACCAGACATCAGAGGATGCTGAAAAAAAGCGAAGCTCTCCTACAGAGCTGCATGAAGGCTCAGCAGTCAAAAAGCAGGGGACATTAGAGAACCACTCCAACTTTCATCCTGGGAGTACTAAAACTAAAATATTAACCAGACTACAGTAGTTCTCCCAAATCAATTCTAAAAGGCATTGATAACTGATAGATAGATCAGTTGATAGATTGATGACTGACAGACAACACAAAGAATAAAAATTTTCAGTTCCCCTGAAGTTGCTAGATATAGCATAAAGACTAACTAGCAAAAAATGATAAAAGAATCCAAAACCATGCACACAGGATGATAAATGTGGCTGAACCAGCAGATAAACAGAAAATTAGGAATATAGTGGGCGTTTTGGCAAGTTATGTGACAAGAAGAAACATGCATGCCCAAAGAGAAGTTCAAGGAATAGTCACCTGTCATATTGGGGCACTCAGTAAGTACAACCACCAGAGACCCCTTTAGATGATCCAGGACCATAAGAGGACTTCCAGTAGGAGGCAGATGAATGCAAATTAGTTCTAGGGAAACTGATGTTTATGAATTAGTTAGGAAGTACATTGTAATGGATGTGTATAATCATGATGGAATAAATACCCTGTTGTAAAGTTTCACGACACACTTTCGATTAGAAGAGATATCCTCTGAAAGTGTCCAGCACGGTAATAAAGAATGCCTGCTTTCCAATATTTCAAATTGTATTAGAAAGTTTATTTTCTGGCTGATTTCGGTATCACTACAACAAGGAAGTGAAGCAAGTAGAAGCAAGAAAAGGACCTTCCTAAGTCAGTGCTAAGGTGGCTACATGGATGGAGTTGTTGAGCAGCTGTGCTGCCTCAAGAAGCAATATGCAAACTGATGCAAGTCTCATAATGAGCTGTGCTAGCCCTCAGAGGCACAAGGAGCAAATAGTGCAGTGAACTAACACGGGACTGATGAAACCTCTGCTTTACTACGAGGTTTGCCATGATCTGCAATATGACCTTGGACATGTCACTCCACCTCTCTGTGCCTCTAACTGCCACGTGGCTGATTAGACAAAACTATTTGGTGTGAGGGCTGCATCTAATTACAGACTGGGCTGGCAGGTAGCACAAATAGTTACCTATACTGACAAGAGTCATCAGGCAAAACTGAAATAGAAAGAGCAACTGCATCCAGTCACTTGAGGAAGTGCCAAACTGAGGTGCAGTCAAAAAGGATGCACAACTAGACAGCTCTTAGCACCAGTCTCATTTGCTCAGTCATCTGTGTCACATGGATTCCCAAGTTTACCAAAATATTTCTTTCAGGGTGCCTGAAGGTGCATCTCTAAGCCAGATACAAGCATTTGTATTTAACAGCATATTCAATAAGCTTCTCTGTACAGCACTTAAGAGTGAGTAATTAAAGGAAATATTTCTGCAGTAGAGTTTCTCATTAGCAACCTAATTAGCCTTCTGAAAATAATTAACATTCCTTTCTATAAAGGGAACAGATGACCCATTACATCCATTAGACAAGCAAAACAAATGCTGAAGGTAAGGAAGATTTGTTCAGGAAGACAGCAAGAAAGCATCCAGCAGCAATACAAGTGAAAAAGAAGAAGATGAGGCACAAATGCCTGTGAACCATGAAGACTGGACAATGCAAGTGTGTGTGCAGGACTAGTATGGGCATAAGTGCCTGATGTGTGCATACAGTACTCACACTGAGCATTTTCTTTACCCTGCCTCTAGGACCTACTGGTAATCTCATCACTGAGATGCTGAAAAATTCCACCTCCAACTTGTTTTGAAAGCCAGAATTAATCAACCATTCACAGTCAGAAACAGCTCTTCCACATGCAAAAATTCCCCAAGGGTCATGTATTTTGACTACGAAAACACTCTCAAAATGACCATTAAAATAAAGCATTATTTAATGTCAGGTACAGGGACAAGGGAGTTGATGGCTATGAACCGCATGAAGTACACCTGTCAAGTTTCACAGGGTGGTGCTTGATCAGTTAGCGTGCCCCAAAAGAGTTACGCATGTTTCCTGACCAGTGCATGTTTGAATTCAGTGTGGCTGCAGAGTCACAGGCACCAGTGTTGTGGCATGTGTGTGTATATGCAGCAGACAGAATGCAAAGGACAGAGGTCAATATATTACTGCCTGGTGCAGCAAGAACTGTGGTATCAATATAGTTTGATGCACTGTTCCAGTGCAGAACAATAGATAAAGGAGAAATAAGCATCCACATATTCAGGTAACATAGCAAACATAACAATTCACGAACATGCAGCTGCATTTTCAGCCAGTTCCATGTTTGATACATACTTACATTTCCCTGGCAGGAAAGCTGAACACTCATAGCCTTCAAGTGTGATTGCAGTGAGGGCAAAGCTCAGCCGCACAAAAGCTTCCATAGCTCCATCACTATGGAAACCACAAATCCATTGCCTGCTCTGTTAGTCTACTTCTTTCACTGATTAAAAACAAACAAAGAAAAGGTATGCTTCCAGTTTATCCCTTTTGCTCTTTGGTCAAGACCATAGGATGACAAACACATTTTACCTTCTTCAGAAGCAACCCTTTCTCTTCCTTGACAGCTCTCTTTGTGAAACTCACCCAACCTCTCAACCCAGCTGGACAGTCATCCCCCCCTCAGCATGCTTCCATCACTTTTTTTAGTGAGGACTCTTCAAATGCACTCGGGGATATTATCTTAGCCTCCACAGTTTCCCTCAGCTTCTGGACTAGGACAACTCCAAAGGTGACTCACTCTAGGGCATATCCAGCTGTCTGACACAATGAGAAGCTGAAAACTGCTCTTGTTTTGACTGAAGTAACATTCCCTTCCTTTCTAAGAAGCTCTTTAAGAACATCTGAATTGCTCTCAAAATGGAGTAGGGCACATGACAAGACAGTTGTAAATGCAAAGGTTGAACTTTTGCTTTAAGAAGATCATCATTTCTACAGCTGTTGCTAGTTACAGGCAGCTTTTCCTGCACTAAAAATCAGAATACCTCTCAGCAAAAGCCTAATAGCCAAGAGCAACTCTGAGAGATGCAGAAGGAAAATGGGGGAAAATGCTCACAAATCTGCAACATGGCATGCACAGTGTAGCCTGGGTATGCGAAATGGCTGAAGGAATCTTCATACTAACCAGCAGGAAGAAAAAACCAAAAAAATAGTTAAAACCCCTCTGCATCTAAGTGTGGGCATTTTGTGCTGAAGAACAGCCTCTGAACAAACCTTCAGCAACACCTTCTCTCACAGTGGGCACCTCTTACCTGAGCCCACAGCAGTTCATGGAAGAGTTGGAGGAGAATTGAGTCTCTGCAGCTCTGTAAGTCTTCAGTGCGTCTCAAATTCAACTGCCAGCTGACAACCCTTACATAGACAAATGCCTACTAGTAAATGCATTGAGAAAAACTATGTGTTACAGATGTTCCCAAGCAGCCATTTAAATACACTCATCTCCACTAAAGCACACTGCATGGACAGAAAAATCCTGCTTGTGCTCAGGGAACTTTTAGCAGAGGACACTTTGACTTCTCAGCAAGGAACAAACTGACATAGTCTAAGTTCTCTTAACAAAAACCAAAACAATGTTACACAAAAGATGTGACTCTCCCACCTCCCTTTTGCAAAATGGGCCAGAGCAGCCAGAGCTTCCATCCTGCTCCTAACTCATTGCCCTCACCTCACAGACAGTTCCATCTGGCATTACCAGATGTGTCCCAAGTTCATTGGTGTTACAAGTATTCCTACCAACAGCCCACGGGATGATAAGAGGTTATTTCTGTGTCTTCAAGGATGTCACAACAGTGCCCAAGCCAGTTTAATGAAGGACAAGCTCAATAGAATGGCTATCACAGTCTGCAGGGTCTTGTCCCCGTGGCTTTGAAAGCAGATCTGTCTGCATCTCCAGCAGACAGCATACTGAACAGCCTGAGTGGATGGAACCTACAAGAAGCATTGGAGGAATGAATAATTCATAGTCTTGTTCTGCTGCCAATGGATCTATGTTTTCTTGTGCCCATATGGTGCTCAGTTTTTGTTTTAACAGTAATAGGAGACTTCTGCACTTCATTTGATGGTTCTTGAGGACAGGCAAGAAACAGCATTTGCTCTACTCACAGCAATAGTACCATACACCAGAGCACTTGCCAGACACAGCTTTCTTCAGAAATATTCATGGCTGCATCGCTGACATAACGGCTGGACTCATACAAAGCTCAGTCCGTCACCAGCTGCCTTCTTGGGAAGCTGCTGACACTTGCTTTGTCATAACATTGCAGCATTAGTCTGGACTTTGCCACTCAATAGATGACACTTGCTGACCAACTGAAGCCCTGTAATCAGCTACACAATGGGCAACAAAATCACAGCTGGAGCTCTAGGCAGGAGCTGACCCTGCTTATCCACACTGTTAGCAGTGCCGCAATTAAGTCTGCTGCTTTCCTTCAGCAGCTGACTGGGTCTGTTCTCCAGTCTCAGAGAGTATCAGGGGTCTCTGAGCAAGAATACCCAGAGTAGTGGGACAACAGAACAGCCCAACACAGGATCTCTTAGGCATTACAACTAGGAGAGGGCAATGAGACACCTGAGACAGGACAGACAGAGGGATGACGGTGCAACATGTATCTGAAGTTCATACATGTAGTATCTACATATTCAAAGTGAGTTCCTAGCTAGAAATAAAGTACTATGCACAACCTACCCATGAAAACTGATCCACATTAGGGAAAACAATACTGTAGGCCGAACCATGCCACATACTGCAGACACAAAGAGCGTGTCAAAAGTGCTGCAGGGTCTGGAAATTGTTCTGGTCCCACAATATCCATCCCACTGACCAGAATCAATATAAAGTTTTGCTCTGGGATATATATCACCCTTCCAAACTGATAGCATTTTACATGCACTCAAGTGTAACTGACTGTCACAGCATACAGGAGAGTGGCAAGACGAGACTAAAAAGATGAGTACAGTAACACACTGGTGAATCAGGTGCAGACACTGCATTGCTTGTTAGGGCCAGGAATAGACTCTTCATCATCCGACTCACACCTGTGCTTTCACAGAAGAGAGCAACCCTCTGCTCTTTACCTACTGCTCTGGTTTAGCTCAGAGATACTGCTCCACTGTCCTGATTGTTCTAACTGCCTAAGGCTATCAGAGTGTGAGGTTTTAAAGAGACAATAACACTGAAAAGTTTGGCTGCATAGATTACAAGCAATCAGAATGATGTGACTCACAGCAGACAGAAATCAAGGGTGATGTGTGCAAACGGCCATCTTACGCCTCCAGAAAACAGCCTGAGGTTTAAACCAATGGAAATAACTTTGCAGTCTACATATTTAAATTCCAAAGGTCCCATCTATAACGCAGTCAGCTCTGTACTCAGAGAACTGCTCTGTTTTTCTGGTCTACAAGTGCAGTCCCACCAGTCTTACCCTCCAGACCTTACCTTTTCCAGGGAGGGATCCTGGAGCTCTCCCACTTTTTGGCCAGCTCCTAGTTCACAGCATCCACAGGTAGACTAGGTTGCCTCCAGCAAGTCCAAGCCGTTTCAGATGCCAGTCGTTTTCAGCCCAGGTGCATGTGACCAACAGCTAATACAGCAACCAGACAGCCTTCCTAAACCAAAGAAGTACAGTTTAATCTTAATACAGCAGAACACAGGAGAGGCTTTAAACACTGAACGAGCTATGTGTATGGATAGCTTAGCTCCAGTACACTGGGCCCTGGAAGACCTGACTTCTTCAGAGCCCCCACACGGCATCTGTACCTGCCCCTTGCCCAAGGCGGCACCTCCTCAGGTGAGGCTGAGCCCTTCTGCTCTCCACTGTCCTTCTGGATCTCAGCCACAGCAAACACACGGAGCAACTTCACTGGAGTCAGTGACCAAAGGTTCAGTGCTACCATCTCAGCCGAGGTCTCAGTTAACTCTTGGAGGGTCTGCCAAAAATTGCTTTACCTCTATTTTCCCCGTCGGTGTCTCCATTTTTTAAGTAAGCTTCACTGCTGACACCTTTCCACCCCCATCCTATCTCTCCGAACAGTGCCTCCGTATCTTTCCCAACCTCTTCTCATCCTCACTTCTCCAATCATCACACTTTTCTTCTCTCTTCCCCATTCCAGGTTAGAGTGTGGACTTCATGTAAGCAGACCCTTGCCACTGCCACCACGCAGCACCCCAGCCTGTTCCTGAGGGCATTGGTACTAACTCTTGTCTCTGCTCCAGTGATCCAACTGCCTTTCACCTCCATGTTGGGCTCAGGCAGCACAGCTGCATGATCCAAGCAAGTGGAACCCATGAGCTGGGGCTCTCCTCTTCAAATGCTGACATTTAGGATGCCACATTCCTGATTTTCACAGAAGTTGTGCCTCAGGATGATAGCCTCAACACGTAAGTATCCAACACCTTACTTACATCAGCTTCATAGATCTTACAATCCAAGGGCTTGTGGATACATAGCATTTTTCTGGATTAACTGCATATGAAGAAGTTAAAGCAAGGACATTTATGTGTCAGACTGTGTAACAAATGAGTTCTTCATGTTATCCTAATGAATCTCAGCATTTCTGAGCACCAAAATCCAAGAGGAATTTGAGAGATGTTTTCCTTAATAAACAAAACAAAAAACAAACCTATACTGTTTTTATTTAGATGACACTGAACTACAAAACCACTTCAGTTAAAAATGCAGATTAAATAACTAACCTCCCCCAAAAAAATCTTCCCAACAAGATTAATGGAGCAACAAATAGCATAAACCCACTAATTAAATCAGTGTAATATGGGTATTATTGAGACACATCTAGCACCTTCTGCCTATGCACTGAAGCTTGCATCTACTTTGGAGTCTCTCTTATAATGAGAAATAGTTTCTATTTTACAAGCTACATTTTTGTATATCAGACTGGAAAAGAACTTGTTTGTTGTCTAGCGTTGGATAAACTTTTGTCACATTAATATTCCTAAAAATTATTTGCACGTAATCTATTTTCCTTATATGCATTTTGCCACGGTTGGATATTTGCCACAGATTTCTACTGAACTATTTATCAGACACATGCAAACAAAATTTCAAAAGGCATTTCCCTAGAATCACAAGAACACTGAGAATGCTTTTTACATAGTCAGACATACTTGTCTATAATTTGACATGTAAAAGACTGAGGAACAAAATTATACAAAATAAGCAACTGTAACACATTCCCAACTCCTTCAACGCAGAAACACGAACATTACAAAAGGCTTCAAGCCAACCTAACTTTAGGACAACACAGTCCTGCTCAATCCATCCCTTTCCCAGGCACCAGCGCTCAGGCCACCCACGGGGCTTCACCCAGAGCCAGACCAAGGAACTCATCAGCCATCTGAATGCTACCCCATGCTACCCTAAAGCCTGCTAGTTTTCAGCTGTATCATCATCTCTCAGATTTGGCTCACAGCACACAGCCCAGCAGGAAGAAGTTCCCTTTTCATAAGACACTTCATTACTTTGAACTCAGAGTGCTGGAGAAACTATACTTTAGGTTACAAATGTTTCTACACTTGAAAGAGAACACTCATTGAAGAAATCTTCATTAGTAAAGACTATGTCACAATACACGTGAGCAAAGCAGTGGAGCTGAAGAGAAAGATTTGCTCTTAAGGCTCACATGATTATTACAAAGCTTAAGCTGTTCAGAAAAGGGGATTTGTTTTTTGTTTTGTATATAAATGGACTTTCTGTGTCAAAATACTAATGATTAAAAATGTGTAGTTTTTGTAGCAAGGGAAAATCAAACAAAAAAACAGTACGAACATCTACTTGCATATACAAAAACAGTTAAAAACTAAAATCTCAGACTTCCCAAAACAGCACTTCCTGCTCTGACTGTTCCTCTGACACAGACACCAACATTCCTGGTGTCAGCAGGTTGGGGACTGCACACGAGCGTAATCTAGCAGTACTGCTCATCAAATGAGAATACAAAGAAAAGCAAACAAAAAGGAAAGCAAATTCCTAACTGGAAAGTGGTTAGTTGTGTGTTCATTCAACTGTCTATTTCAGTATTTACACTTCTTCATTATTTCTACAGTTCTCTACAAAGAAAGCTCAGGTCCATGCAACTATCTGGTGATAAGTTGCGCAAAAGAAAAATCAAGTCACAACATTGCTCCGTGACTTATCTGGGATTCTCCTGGGAAGAAAGTGCTAAATTTGGAAACAGAAAGTGAGCATGTGTCTTCTCAGAAACTCCCCCTGTTTTGGTAGGACTTACACAGAGGATGATGCAGATTTCCCTTTCAACTGACGGCCCACCATGCCTCTTGATGAGGACTTTTGAACCTGTTCCTACACTGGACTGAAATAATGCAGAGGGATATGTAGGACAGAGTCCCCTACCTCCTGAAACGCAAATGCCTTTTGTTCCTTCTGGAACAACAACAAAATAATTGGAAAACCAACTCTGTAAAGCAACAACTTGCAATTACTCAAGGAAAACAAGTGATTTCAAGGTTATGTGCATCCTTTCCCAGATATATCCAGGTGGGTCCCCTTTCTCTACTGAAAACTTCTGCCAAAGCCCTGAGGAGCACATTCGACCTCTGGAGTTTCAGATTTCTTCTAAAAGCCATGCCACCATCCAACAGCTGAACAGGCTTGGGCAGATGCCTGCATCCCCACACAACTACAGTCTCTGCAAATGCTTTTATGGCTATTTATTGCCAAAAGCAAAAATGCATTGAGAATAACTCCCAAGAGTCTTTATTTATTTGCTGTTGTTATCCTGCAATATCTTTGAAAAAAAAATTAAACTCAGGTTTCAAACAAACACACAAACAAATTCCCTCACGCTGTCTTACGTTACTAGACTATCACTTTTTCCTCTGTGTACACTCATCCCTGCTTATGTTCCTTCCATTCTGGTTCTGCTAAGGCAATGAAAATGAACCGGCTGGATTCACATTTATATTTTCATGAATTACCATGGCTCTCAACATTTTTGGGCCAATGGGCCCCTGTGAGTGTTTTAATACTTCTCACAGCTTGCCATGTATTCCTGTCATCTACCTTTTAACATAAATCTCTCACCCATTTTCTTAATTTTCATGGTCCCAAGGATGAGCTCTGACCTACTTGTTGTAAGCTGCTGAACCATCAAACACTCACAGACCCATCACAGGGAACGGTTATTTACTCATATATACTCACATACCGTTCATTATCTTTGAGAGCTCATCTAAGTCTGTTGTTGTTGATTTCGGGTTCTGTGAATACTTTTCTCCAAAACTGGGGTCAAATCTGACCTCACAATATGGCAGATTAATCAGGAGATGAGTTAAAAAGAAGCAACTCTTACAAAACTCCACCTACACTTTCTTTATGAAGAAGTAGAGAACACATGTTACATCATGAAAGCACACTCACTGGCTTTTTGGTAATTGAAGGCAGGGTACTGTTGCCTGGCAACTTATCTGATTACCATTTTTTCAAGTATCACATGCACACTTAGATATGTTGCATAATAATGTCTCGCTTTTATGCAGCCTAACCCAATAGGGAAAAAAAAGAGGGGATGAGGGCAGGAAAGCTACCAAAATTCATATCTTTCTTTTCTGGCAAAAAAGTACAAGATGGTAGCTCAAAACCAGGTTGAAACATTAGTATTCCTGAATTTTTATTCCTGCTTTTCCTGGCTTGCTAAATGTGCTTATACAAGCATTTTATTTTATCTACTTGTCTGCAAAATGACACTAATAATACCAGCCTCACAGAGACACACTGAAAATTCATTAAGAATAGAGAGATTCTCAAATGAAAGATGCAGTGGAAGTGCTGGTGTTAGCACTTACTGCTTTTTAGTACTCCAAACGTTGCTGAGCCTGGTCCTTAAGCGTAACAAATGTTCATCATTGTCATGACATTGTCCAGCCCTTGTTTCTCAAACCAAGGAAACTACATTTCTTGCATCAGAATGGGACACTTTCTCACTTTCTATGTCTGATACATAGCTGGGGGGAAAAAAATAAAACAAAAAACCAACTCCCACCGTTCCACACACGAGGCAGCACACCCCAGCTTGGAGTTGCAGTATTAAGCATTATCACAGCTCTTGGAATTTGTACCATGAAAATCAGAAAGAAATCAAAAAATGTGCATGCATGATATTTTTATAAATCAACATGCTCTATTTATTTATATGATCTTTGAAAAACTAATTAAACTCTAGCTAATCCATGAAAGAATTAAGAGTTATCTTTATCGTGAGCAGTAGTATCCTATACATTTTCGTGTTTATAATACAAACACCAAAGCAAGGCATTGTTTCCAAAAAGCTGTAACTATCTAAGAGGAGGACCTGGATTCTAGAAGTTGACTTTTTGTACATGCACAAGTTGTAAGGCAATATAATATAATATAATGAATTGCCTTCTTTCTATATGCACCTTAGTATTCCACTGCACAGGAAATGGCTTAGCTACCCAGGGCGCTCCTAATACCATGCTAACCTCTGTCAGCTCAAGTGGCTGAGGCTGATGGCTTGGAAAGTATCTCATCTCCATAGTATAGTATTAAGCAGCAAAGGAAAACCAAAAGCAACAGCAGCCAAGCTCAATATTGCTAAGGAATCATTACATTACCTTCACAGCAGCTCTTGTCTCCCTAGTAAGACATTCAAGCATTTTCATAAACTGCGCCCTACATCCTGAAGCTCTTGTGCAAGTCCACTTCCAATTAAAAGCTTAATTGTGAGGTCTGCCTTGGAAAAAACTGCTGGATCAAAATAAACCAAATCACATGGTATCTATCATACCACTAGGGGAAACTAAACACATCTCGAAAACTCCAGAAATTACAAAAATAAACAGCTCTTCTTCTAGAACTTACTGGAAGCATCCTTCCCATAAGCCTCTGCTAACACAAAATGCAAAGAAAATACAGGGCCCAAAATGTCCCGTGGATTAAGCAAGTCCGGCTTTGCTAGGTCGGTTAGCAGGAGAGGAAACAGCCAAATATACCACGATCACCAGGAACACCCTGCTGCAAGCAGAGAGAATGACTCTACCTGCAGCTCTGCATAGACACAGCCCCAGCCAAGATTTCCCAGTCCAGATTAGGCTGGTGGAGCCAAATGAGTTGGATCATCTTCTGTGCATGTATTCTGGATGAAAGAGATAAACACAAAACAGACTCCCCATCCCCAGAAGGCACTTGGCAGTACACACAGCACTATGCCAGAGCTACCAGTACTAAAGAGAGAGCTTCTCCTTTCAGAAGTACTTCGTCATGCTCCCAGCAGAACCATGAGAAGAGGACAGAGAGGTGCTCCACAGAAGTTCTTCATATAGCCTACATCCAATAAATGGCACACCTGAAAGCAAAGATCCAGCAAGGAAGAAGTCAAACAGCAGCTTCACCACGCTATGCTATCAACACTCACCTAGTGACTACTAATGCTTGGATCTTATGCCATGAAAGCAAGACAGTAGCATTTATGGTAGGGAAGATTCCCTCAGTCATTTAATCCAGCTTTGACAGAAACATGTGAGGGAGGGAGAGTTTTGAAATAAGGTTGTGGTGAACTCTTGTGCACTGACACCGACAAAAATCCAGAACAAAAGAAAGGGTAACATAAAACACTTCCCTCCTTTATGCAATGATTAGACACCTCTGACCTAGTAACTGTTACGTATGCTCATTCAGATATGCCTACGAACAAATCTCTAAAGCAGTCTAGCTTTTAGTTTGCCTCTGAGGACATGTTAAGGAGCAGTATGCACCTGTAAAGCCTTTTACACTCATTTTAGCTGGACTGCAAGGTGCATAAGCTCTGGCTCACAGTAGACATTATTGGGTGTATCATTTACAACCAGGAATGTAGTGCTCTGACTAACCAGAAAGAGAGCGTTGTTCTGAATTGGCACAGATGTTGGTAATCTGCTCCTGCAGAGCCAAAGCCTTTGCCCAGTCTGGCTTTCTTTCAAGACTTTTTGTAGTTGCCTGCACAGCCACCTTACCTAGGAGCTCAGGAACCATCTGGATACTCCTGCCTCACATATAATAACAGAAATGTGAAAAGCAGACCAGTTCATTTCTGACGTACACAGCTAACCAGCCCTCTGCTCCCTCACCCAGTCTGTACTGAGCCTGCAGAGCTAAAGCAAGCAGCATGGTCAGCTGATAAAGCCACCAGAGAATACTAAAACACATACAGGAAGCAGATCTGAGAAGGGATCATTTACAAACCTGCACCAAGCAAGCCACAAGCAGGTAATACCTTTTATGTTGGAAAACATTAGCTAACTAGATGATCAAACTTCTTTCAAAAGAAATCAGGAAATATACCATACTTCTTCACCTTTCACATCAAGCAAATTTTGTTTTGAAACAGAACTCCCACTTGTATCGTTCAACTTCATTTCTTTCACTCCAGAAACAACCCAGGAACACCACTGGACACTGCCTCATCTGCAGCTTTATAGGAACACATGTGACAGAAGTGACCACATAAAAGTTTGCTCGGGTGCAATTTCCCCATCTGCACTACGTGACTCTGGCATCTGAAAGCTTAACAAGATACTGCAACTGCTACAGAGGTAGGAAGTGCTTACGACAAAAGGATGGTGAGGAGTGGGAATAAAGGCTTTCCTTACTTCCTGCTGGCAAACAATTTCTTTAAGTAATTGACCCATTTTCTACAGAATAATTAGCCCTAAGGAATGAAGCACTGCTGCCCTTTAATTAGCCATGGTGTTGCCTCTTCTCTTACCATGTAATAGCAGGCTGTCTGAGACTGAAAAAAGAAACAAAACAGCACAACAACTTAATTTAATTTTCTTAAACATGGCATTTGTTGAAGGCAATCCAGAAACACAGAATCCTAAGGTACAATTTGCAACAATAAAATTTTCCATTACTTCTATGATTTCATCATCAGAGCAAGGAGGTCTTCTCCATGCCACCACTCTTTAAGCCTCCTCAATAAATTTTCTCCTTTTTAGAAGCTTTTTCAGGATGCTTTCTAATCATCTTACATGAGGAAAAACTTCTTTCTGTTGTCAGACAGTTTAACAACAGAAAGGACTCTTTTGCCTAAAATCTAGTCACATCCCTGCAGATCATTTTATTAAAATTTCATGCAGTTTCTTGCAACACAGCAACTTGAATAAGGACAGAAGTTCTTTAGTTTAAGGAGAGTAGACGTGCATACCATGAACAAGAAGCACAAGAAAGCGCACCACAGCCAGTGAGGCAACTCCAAAACTTGCAAAGGACTCTTCAAAAGAGTCTCACAGAGATGACGCTTAGTGACCAATCCCATGCTGCAGAAAAAAAGAGAAAACCTACAAAGCCTGGCCCCAGACTCTGCAGTAAGTACGATTCTAAGGATACAAACAAGACATCAAAGCATGTGATGATAGCAAGAAGTTGGGAGGTTCCCCCTGCTGCAGGAAGAGTGCACAGTCTCCTCTCCTCCCCCTCATACCCCTTCCAGACCTTCTTCTTCCTGGCACGCTCAGTCCCCAATTGCAGTTCATTTCTAACGCTTTGGAGGAAGGCAAGAATTAAATTCATCTGACTAATTACACCATGAGAAGAAACACCCTTCCTGGACACAATGCAGTGCCTGGAGCAGCCCTGAAACACCCGATCCGAGGGCAGTCATTGTCTTAACCAAGCGGACAGGTATTAAAAGCACATTTACAACGCTGGAAAACAACTCCTTTCTCCATTTCTTGATGTGTGGGAATAAGTAGACCCACAAATTACCAGGGCAAAGGGATCCCTACATCTTCACTCCGTAGAACATCTCCAAGATGCTGAAGCAAAATATATATTGTAAAAAGGTATCTTAAAAGATTCCACATGCTATCGAGTTCACCACCTTATCCAAAAACCTCTTCCTGCCTTACACTCTAAGCCAGAAACCTGCATCTCCCTTCACGGTTAAATTTGCCTTTCACTGTTTGGCACCACATTACATCATGACACTGTCAGCAAAACTGCAGAGTCCCTACTACCAGGTACCATTTCCACATGGATGCAGAGATCTAGGTTACACTCAACCCACATGTCTGTGCTATCCATACCTCTTGTTTTAGACCCCCTTTACCATTTCTGCAAACTGCTATGGGATCTTGCAATAAGAATTCCAAGGTTTGAACTCTCCAAGGAAGCAGCTTGTTTTCTGCCTCCACTATCAGCACTCAGTAGAGTGGGAACGGCAATACTGACCAGTTACGGACATGATGCCAGAGCCTCAGCAAGAAGTTATGCAGTCACAAGCAGTACTACCTCAACTCCTGCTTGTCCCCCCATTTCCTTTCCACCAGACTATACTACATACTTTTGCAATACTCCTGTGATCAGAGGACCTCAGAATGCTTCACATCAAATAAGCTGCTTCTAGCACTTTTGCTGAGCTTTGTTTAGGAAGCTCCTATAGCTACTAGTTAAAATAAATGATTTGAAGTTAAGTCTTGCATTTCAATTTGACAATTACCTGTGATATGCCATTTTTCTGTACCTCAGTTTCCCTTTCTACAAACAGGGAAATACCCATGTTCTTCAGTGGCAGCTTCAACACAGAAGTATGAAATTCTCAGATATATGCACTGAGAGCATGTATTTCTCAGGGAGAAAATACCTTCTTCCAATTTTAGTGAAAAATCTTAATTTATCCACAGTAGCAAGCTGCTGTCACCTAACACAGGAAAATTGACATTTCTCCATGGAAGAAGTCATACCTTCTCACTGGGACAAGGCGCTGGGATTGAAAAAGGACCTTCAGGATGTGTCATGGGCACAAGAGTATCTTACAGACTTCCTACACGGTTTTCCTCAGTGCTGAAAGTGGCGGCGGGCATTATGGATTCCATTTCAATAACTTTTTCTTTTCTGTTTCCTAATAACTTATGGTAATTTTTGTTTTCATAACTTCCTATTTACCACCAAACAGTACCTAGCCCCATCTCTAACTGATGTTGTGCATATATTAATGCATTTGTGCTCCTGGAAACCATAGAATGGAGCTCTTTGGGCAATCTGTTCTTCTTGCAAATCCCCAATGCACACAGCTCTGGCAGTCACAGAGATGTTACCACCTTGCCTGTGAAAAAAATCAGCTCCTGCAGGGACTGCTTTTTTCCTCAGAAATAAGAGTAAACAGGACAAACCTGTTAAATAAACGATGCCAGAGAACAATACAAAGTCTTTCACGTAACAGAGTTTTACTGCATCTGCTGTGTAATTATGAAGTTTAACAAGTTTGTATATCCCCAGTAGTTTTGGACTACCAATGAGAAATGCTCTCTAGGAAGTCCTAGTGTAACAGTCCAGTTTAAGACGAGCAGGACAGGGCAACCTCCCCAGCATCCCTGCTCCCAAGCATCCTAGAAACAATTTGCAGAACCCTAGAGTAAATGAGTAAATGGGGGACAGACTTTCTATTCTGTGAAAATTCAGCTATTCTGAATACTTTTCCATACCAAAAATGGAACAAGAGCAAACATTTCGCGACTAACTTAAAATTTTAAAAAATAGAAAAGAAAAAACTCTCATTTTCAGCTGACTGTACTATCTGTATCCCTGACCTCTGGCTTTACACACAGGAGTAATTCACAAGGTTGCAGAAAAGTCACTGAACAGACCAGAGCCAGCCCCCACCTCCCAGTTCTGCTCTGCAAACGCTGGGCTCATTCAGAGCTATTTCCCCTTATCTAGAATAAAATTTTACAGCAATCGATAAAAAAAGATGTTTCGAGACATTT
>VZRV01009057.1:480796-495862 GCA_013398115.1 Falcunculus frontatus
CTGCCTCGCACTGCCTCCCCCGCCCCGCGGCGCCGGCCCCGCGCCCTCCCGCCGGCCTGCAGCCGGTTCCCTCGGTCCGCCGGCGCGGGGGCCGGCCCGGCGAGCCCTCCCGGGGCCATCGCGGGAGACAGAGCCTAAACGCGCCGGGAGAGCCCCAGGGGAGGGACCTGCCTCCCCCGGAGAACCGGACCCTGCCCGTGCGGGCCGGTGTGTGCTCAGGTGAGTGTCGGGAACACCCTGCCCTAAAAGCTCCCCAAACGCCTGGAGTGTTGGCTCCGGCCGGGAACACGAAGTGGCACAGCACGCCTTGGCTGGTGAGCCCGCAGTACGAGTTCTTCATATTTACTGCTCCAGAGAAATCCGTAACAAAAACAAATAAACACACACACCCCATCAGCTGAGGGGTGTAACCCCCATGCGCCTGTTGTTGGATCTGGACGCTGACAGGACATCCCTGCAGTGCAGGAAATGAAACACGGCTACCAAAGGAAGTATTTGTCTGCAGCTTCAGTATTAAAATAGGGAAGCATAATCTCTGCAAAATGTGTTTTTCCACCCAGAAGGATCTCTCCAGATTCAGAAAACTGCCCGAGGAAGAAAAGTAAGAAAATAAATCTGAAGCATAGGTAGTTAAAATAAATTAAAATCCTTTCTCTGGCTACATTAAGTCTTCAGCAGCCCAAAAACGCAACAAAAAAATGCCTTTCTTTGGCATTAGAAATCGGGAGAGTGCAGTTCTGAACCAGGCATTGAAAGCAAACAAATTCCCCCTCTGTATCTCTGGCTTCCCTCCGAAAAAAATGGAGGTAAAAGCAGCTCTCTGCAGTTAGGTGTAGCCGGTTAGTGCCTCTGAAGTGCCTTATAGTCTTCAGACAAAAGTGAGGGAGGTTTTTAGTTCTGTCTATTTCCACAGAGAGACATTAACATATTCTGGGATAAAAGGGTAACCTGAAGTGACACAAACGCAGAAATGGCAATTGATCTTGAGCCCAAAGACCTGTCTTTAACCAGCACCCTGCTTTTCCTAATGAGTTACTGACTTAGGGCTCTTGTCTGATCTTCCCAGGCCTCTGATGCAGTCCACATTTTCTTTCTCACAGGCACAAGGATTCCTGGTCTCTCCTACCTTCTGTAGTACCAGAAATGATGAGCTAATGTTTTTAGCAGAATAAGGATGTTTTTATGACCTCTGTTTAATGACTCAGCATTTCTGGTTTCAATAATAAATAGTCCTCATAATGAGGCAACATCGGATCTGTGCAGGCCCCGAAGCAATTATAATGAAGGATTCTCAAGATGTCTGGCTGCAGTGAGTCTGTCAAAGGCAGGTATTCTCCTGAGAGGCTGCTGCTTCAGCCCCAGACCTGCAGGGCCAGCAGAAGCCGCACACACCAAAGCCGCCGCGGCCGTGCATTGCTCTGCGTAACCCAGGAGAGCCCGGGCTGCTGCCTGGCGTTCCCTCGGCGCTCGCCCGGGGAGCTCTGTGTACAAACCTCTGTAGCTGCTCCGAGGATGCCACAATGCAGCATACCAGCCTGTCACCGAGTCACCTGATTGCACAATCTCACTGTGAGAGCTGGAGATGCAGAAAGATGGAGCGTTTTAAAGGGGAAATGGAGAATAATGCACAGCTAGCCCTACCTCAGCAACCGAGCTGTGCGAGCTGAGGCAGTGCATGTGCTGTTGACCTCAAACTGGATGAAAAAACCCACAATTGCTTTATATAAATTTCAACAGAGCTGAGAAGGAAAATGATAAAATAGCTAAGGCATCTTTGATGTTCTAAGAAGGACCTTTAAAATACCACATCCAATTAGGCAGTTAGAGAAGACAGCAGCCTGAAGCAGTACTTATGTATTTATTGTGAAATAGCATCCTTTAGAAAGCACCATAGACTATGCTAGAGATATAGTCGAGAGAGCGTGAGAGAGATCATTTCACAGTATGAGACAGCATGAATGTTTCACAGCATGAGAGAAGAGAATGCCTTACAAGGAGCAGAGGAAAGGTCAAAGAGAGAGGAAGAGGAGAGTTGAGAGATACTCACCTACGAGAAGGAGAAATCAACAGCCAAAGATGGACCGGAAAAAATGAGAAGCACGTGTAAGGAATACATAAATCTGCATTCTCCTGTCTAGTCACATCATGCAGAGAGGGGAAGGAGGAGGTAAGGATAAAGGAGAGGGCTTCCAGAATGAGAAGAAAGGAAGGAGGAGGCAGTGAAGCAGGGTGAGGGGAATGAAGACACTGTACTGTGTTGAGGGGACAGGCAGGAGAGAGAAATATCAGAACAAGCGCCTGATGGTGGAGCTGTACACCTGAAAGCTTGTTCAGCTCTCCCCAGCTTCATTAGCTGTTTCAGAAGAACTGTTATTATTCTGTCCAGCCTTGCTTTTTTCAGCCTGAGCTAGTAATGGAAGAGAAAAAAAAAAAAAGAAGTTGAGATCATAATACAATGAAAGTGGGAGTAGGATGAAGATTGGGGACAAAGGCAAGACAATTTCTAGAATAGCCCTTTTGTCAGGCATTCACGAGGAAGCTTGAGCTCTCCAAGGCCTGGTGCTGGGAGCAAGCACCATTCTCTGCAAAGCATCCAGGCTTGTGCGCAGGAAACTGGCTCTGAGATGAAAAGAATTTGTGGTGACATAAGGGTTCTCTAGTCTCCCTGCAGCCACTTGTAAACAGGCGCAAGGAATGCAGCTGATCTTATTAATGGTCTCATAATCCCTTAATGTGTGCGTTGCCTTTTTCTGAAATAGCATAGATCATATATAACACCTCATCTAGTTCCTCTGTATGTGTGCCCAGAACCAGTTCAGATGTTTCTGCACCACCTATCTGGTTCTGGAAGGGTTTCTTCATTTGGGTCCAGCATAACACCTGACTGTATGGAAATACCTTGGAAAGTAGCATAAATCATATTTGTTTGCTGCTATACTCCTGTATCTGGACATGGTAATGACTGCTGTGCAGCAATACCCAAACTGGTTCCTCACTCATCCATTCCGTGACAGGCAGAGCTTAATCCCTCACTGTAATTTGTGTTTTCTTTGTGGCACATTGTTACATTTAAAAAAAAAAAAACCAATTTATATCTTCAGGAACACTTTAATGTGGTCATCACACTGGTATCTGAGTACATCACAAATATCACTGCCACGGTAGTCATTCCCAGTGAGGTAAGATCTCGCTCTGCAGACTGGGCTTTGAAGGTCAGACATGTTTCAGTTAAAAGGAATCCTAAATTTGAGATTCATAGCATCTCTCTTTCCCCAGAGAATTTAGTTTTATATGGCTCCTTATATTTAAATTCCAGTTTAATCCAGTGGATGCTCATCCCTTCTGTAAATCCAGTCCTGGTCTTGAAAAAGGAGCAGTTTAGTCCAAGTGAGTTGTCTGACATTGCTTAGGAACTGATGAGGAATGGGATCCATGTTTCCAGAGCACAGTGTAACTGCCAGGATTATTAAGCCATCCTTAGCCTAATTTCCTGATTCACTTTCTACATGCTACTGAGTTCTGCAGCAAATGAAATGAGAATCTCACCTTATAACACTCCCCATTCTCTACACAGCCCAGCTAGTGCTTTGAAGGAAACACCTGTCACGAAAAACTTCATCACAATGGTTTAAAACCTCTGAAGATGGAGTCAGGGTTTTTCCTTCCTTGGGGAAATTTGGCTCTTTCTGTCCTATTTTCCTGAGGAGGCCCCACAATTGGAAATTGGGAATTTCATCTCCCTGGGTGTATAGAATGAAGAGTAGATGCTCTGTGTTTATTTAATAACCCCCCATGGGTGTACACCCAAAACATGGGCTTCTCTGACAGGAAACTGAGGAACAAAAAGCAATCTTTAAGCTTGCAAGGAAATTAAAGAAGGAACTATTTTTTTTTTGCCTGAAGGGACCCCAGCCACTGTGGTGACAAATGTTATTCAAATCCCTGAAGTAGGAAGTGGATTTTGAAGAATACCACAAGTCATGTGCTGTCTCAGATCAGCTTGCATAGGTCTTCATGCAATACCATGGAAATTGCTTTCTTTGTCTCTTTTTCCTTGTTGTGTAGGTAGAAAAAATACAAGCCATGGATTTGCTGAGTTTTTTGAAGAAAACATGAAGGAAATTTTCAAACATGGTTCCCTCAAGCTGGAGGAGGCTCCCTGGAGTGATGGCTCCCCTCCTTCTTTCGTTTGTATCAGGGGCTTGGGTTCTTTGTATGGCTCAGACACTAGCCCCATATTCCTCACTCCTGAAAAAGTACTTGATTCACAAAGGGATAGAGGCAGAAGTTGAGTCCATGAAGGTTCTTAACCTATCTCTGCCCAAAATTGAAGCTGTTTAAACATTTGTTCTTCTAATGGTGCATGTGCCAGTCTATCAGTAAGGTGCTGTCCTTGGGATCAGCTTCAAAATGTTGAAGGCTAGACAGCAACCCCCAAGGAAGCCAGAGCTGGTTTTGAAAACTCTAGCCTTTCTCTCTGTGACTGCTGAAATAATTTCCTTACTCAGAACATTTTCTTTCCTTTCGATATAGATTATAATAGTAAAGCTTACATTAGTATTTAGCTTTTCTTTCCTTCAAAGCATTTTTCTGTAATAGATACCTGCCATGCCTTTTGGCTTGGTAAGAGCTTGGCTCTGAAACTAAACACTGCAAATAGGAAACTTTTACTCCTAAGAGATGAGACCAAAGTGCCATGCAGCAAAGTATTTCCCTGTTTAGGAAAGCCTTCTCCATGGGTGTTCTTGTTCAAAGCATCCATGGGAAAAGATGTTAGTAAGACATTATTTCATAGAGTATCAAAGCTTGTGAGTATTGTCTGGGAGGTTCAGGGATCACCTCTTTGGACTGATGGAAAAATTGCTCAGCAGAGCACTAGTGTCCTCCACTACCTTCTTCATCTTTGCCTTCATGGGGATTAGATGCCAGACGGGTCCTTTGGAACAGAGCAGCCTGAGATTTCTAGAACAAGCAGCAGCCAAGATTTACCTGAGGTATGACTGATGTCTGACTAAGTTAGCCTGTATTTGCTCGAATTTTTAATGAAAATAAGTGAAAAGAATCCTTCACGGTTTCTATTCTAGATTCAAGGGCAGAAGAAAAGCAAATACTATGTACATGGAAATTAGAGATCCTGAAGGGTTTGGCAGCAACTGTTTTCTGTTATTTTGCCAGGTTCAGCAAAATGCAAACATAGTTTTGGGGAGAGGCAAACCACTTTACAAATCTGCACACATCCAGTCCAACTTGATCCAATAATCTATTTTGGGGGGATGCATTTCCCATTAAAAATGGCAGGAGACTGGAGGCTTGGAGGCTTGGGTTGTACTCACAGACACGCTTCAGGCCTTCCCAATGCCCTGAAATTCACCTCTCTGTTTTTCTGTTTTCCCAGCTGTAAAAGAGGGAACACATTTCTTTTGCTAGAAGGCTTTGAGACAAGCCAACAGAAAACAGGATAAACAAAGAGGTGTTACATTTGAAGAGTTTCTAGAATGGCAAACAACTTCACTGACGCGTCTTATAACTCTGAGCTAGCTGAGAAACTGAGACAGAGAAGGGAGATCGCACATGATTTACCTAAAATGCTTTTGAATGTCAGTGCCAGAGATGGGATAATTATAATAAATAATTCTTTTTCATTAAGTGTCTCTGTTACATATTATACTGCAAAATATAACTGAGACACTAAATATTTCTGGAACAGTAGTTTTTATTTATACGACGCGACGTGTGCAAAGTGCTCTGATCAACCGTAAAATGACAAGTGTCTGCTCCAAGTCACTTACAATATATTTCTCAAACATTAGTCAAGTAGTGATAATAAACCAGGGAGTAGAGGGGAATGGACACGGGGAAGTGATGGAAAAGACAAGGTTTACAATATAAAAACAAAGATAAATTAAGACAGTTGAGAGAAATTACGTAATAGGAATGAAATGGAAAAAGTGTTCCTCTGAGGTTTGAAATGATGTGGAGAGTGGATGTGTCAAAGGAATACGTAAAATTATTCAGAGATAAAAATCATGGTTTGACTCTCTACTTTCATGTTTCAAATATCCTCAATGAGCTGCTCAAGAACATTCCATAGGCCAGGAGCTTTTTGAATAACAAAAACATCTGAAATGAGGCCAGGTTACTTAGTTATCATAGGTGCATGTCACAGCCAAGGACATTTCTAGACAGAGGAACAAAGAAAGAGAAAGAAAGTCACCCAGAAAATTGTATTTCCTTTGTAGTACACCACTCCACCTGGTAAAGTGACCATATACTGGAATATCTAAAGAGAGAAAATCAATCATGGACTTTTACAGTCCTCCAGTTTCTATCATCAGTTATGATGATAGAAACTGGAGTTAAATTGATCTTGTTATCATTAAATTGTAGTATTTAAAGGTCTAAACAGAGAGAAAGTTGCATGTTTATCTACTGCTTCTTGACATAATCATAATAATAAATAAATACATATCTCTCCTACAACGTAATGGATCTCAGGGACTACTATCACCTCGAACAACCTCTTAGATATCATAGACCATTAATTTTCATGGCTATATTCCAGTATTAAAAGCTACAACTCATGCTTGACAATTTGCGGTTGGCTGTAGGCCAATAAAAAATGTCTAATTTTGATGAAGACAGAAGGAGATTAAGAATTCACCACATTAGCTTGTTCTAGTGGGTAATCATTTTCTGCGTCTCATTCTTCACTTGAGTTTGTCTGGCTTAATAGTTCCTCCACTCAGTCTTCAGTACAATTTAGTCTGCTCAGAGCCCTTTTCCTGCTAGTATTTTATGCCTCCAACAGTACCAATTCATTAATCAAGCCATAAATCAAGTCATCTCCTTTCCAGTAAGTCAGACAGGTTGAGCACCGAAAGATTTCTACAATAAGGCATTTTCTTTAGATCTTGAATAATTACCAAGCTCCCTTTGCACCTTCCCCAGCTTTTCAGCAACCTTTGAAAATAAATATCCTGCATATACTTAGTCTAATGAGTGCCACAAAGGGAAGAACAGCAACATGGTACTGGTATTCGCTATTCCCATGTTTATGCATTCAAGGATTGATTTCACCCTTTTTGCCATAGTATCTCACTGGAGTGAAACTGCTCCATACTCTGATGATCCTGATGCTTTTCAGAGTGCTGTTTTTTCCAGTGTGGAGTTTCTGATTACACATCTAATCTTCTATCTGGTTCCCACATGCATAATTTTGCATTTGGCTGTAGTAAAAGGTTTTTTGCTTGAACACGGAGGTGATCCAGCCTGCCCTATATAAATGCTTTCCCGTCATCATTGCCATTCCACCAGGCTTCCCAATACCTGCATATTTTACCAGCAGTGAGTTTCTATTTACTTCTAGGGCAATGATGGAAATACTGAATAGCACTGAATCTAAAATTCATCCTAATACTACTTCCATGGCTTTTGCAAAGCACGGGTGACATGGCTTTATTTTTTCCTATGTCCAGCAGACAAACTTGGCTGGAGTGTTTTCCTTATGCTTCAACCATCCTGTGTCCTCTGTATTTCTCAGAGAATGAGAGTCATCCAGGTGCAAATGTCCAGTGTTGCTCCTGATCCTGACTCAGTGACAAAACAATTTAATAAATAAAATCAAGCAGGATTCACAACCCATACCTGTATTCAGTCTTGTCTGAACTTTCTGTTGTTTACCATGTTATGTCTTCATAGAACCACAGAAGGTAGGACTAGAAAGAGTTTTGAGAGCATCTCTAGTCATCTTCTACTCATGGCAGGGATGCTTAAATTATACTTGCTTTTTTTTTTTTTTTAAAATTCAGTTTTCATCAAGAGTATTGTGATGCTGGAAAATACATCCCTAGATTGTCTTAGTCTTTGTCAAAGAATTCTCCATCAGTTAACATTTTTTTCCATGAACTGCTGTTAGCCTTGGTAGTGAACATCAATTGTGGTTATTGACTTTGCCATTTTTTTTTAGATTTTGCCACAGAACAGACATTCTTTTAGTATTCTGCTGTTTCTTTGCTGTTAGAGGATTTATGGAATATCAATATCAGCAGGCTTGAGATCAGTTAAATAAGCTTTATTAGTATTCCCATGTAAGCCATCCAGACCTGCTGATTTTCAGATATTTACATCCAGTACATACTGTACATTCCTCATGGTCACTGACAGAGTGGAAAATTTTTCATCAGCCCGTATAATATAAGTGCATCATCTTTCTTCTTTTCAAATGTAGAACAGAAATATGTCTGGAATATTCGCCTTTGCCGCAACTTTATCATTTCCTCATCTGCATCAAGCAACAGCATGTACCCTTGTTAAGACTTCTGTTGTTCTTAATACACTTTAAACTCGTTTTATTGTCTTAAGGCCTGCCAGCCAATGATTTTCTTCTGTTGTCCTTTTATTTTGTCTATTTTTATATGATGTAACTTCCAATTTATATTGATTGCTAAATATTTCCCATTTTATCTATTTGCTTTGTAGGCTTTTTATTTTCTAACTATGCCTTCACTTCATACATTGATCCGGGATGGCATTTTAAACAGTATTGTTCTCCATTATGCTTATAAAATTGGGGCTTTTTAAAATCCAGTGACTCTTAAACAGCTTTCAGTTATCTGCCATATTTTTCTATCTGAGTTTTTCTTCCTCAGCTTTAATGTGTTTTGTCCTATTTTCTAATCTGATTCAGGGGTTTCTGAGAGACTCTTCTTCTACAATGGTATGTTTTGTTTTGTTATTATTTAGTGCATTAAGCCATTATGCATTAAAGTACCTCTGGGTCTGATTTACTAATAATTCCAAAATACTGTGAGGTTGTACCTAAGAGAGAGCATACCCTCTTTTTGCACTCTCCTTCTCATACTTATTTTTTACTCACTTCTTCATTGGAGACAAACTAAACCAAGAAATTTTACTGTATAAATTACTGCACCAGTTTTCAGAATGCTGGTTTAATTAATTTTCTTCTTAGCAGTGAATACAAGAATGACTTTCTTAAGAATTAACATAAATTAATATTATTCTTAACCATGAATATATGAGTTATACAACACCTTCACCAGCAAAAGAGTCCTTTTGCAGTCTTCACTGAATACAGTAGCTGATATTTCACTGTTACCTTATTTTTGTTATGCCACTTTCAGAATGCATTACGTAGGAATATTTTTCCCATTCAACTGGATAGCCTCAGGCCTAGAGAAGTTTGAAGTTCATCACACAGGACTGAAGAATATCCAGAAGCCTGGACAAGCAGCCACCTAATCTCATCATCTATTTTATCTGCCATATACATGCATATGATGAAGACCACATTAAACTGATGCACAGGGAAGTTACTGCACTATTTTTAAAAGTAGCTCTTTCTTTTCCTTCCTCTGTTTTCAGATCTTGTCGCTGTCCTGGTAGCAGTCCCACAGTAAACACGTGAGCCCAACAAATGTCAGTGGCTCAGGTAGGGTAAGAGCTAAATGGTCCCAAATCTTTTTGATGACTAAGAAGAGTCAGATGAAAAAGACTGTCTCTCTACAGATATGCTAAATAAATAACTACTTCATCTAATATTCATCTATATCTTATACAGCAAAGCTCCCCATCAATAGGTATTGCCCCAGTACAGACTATGTAGGGATGACCATAATATTGTCTAAAGAGTAAATCTTCATTTTGGAAAGTTATTAAGAAGATTTTTCATGAAGAATTTAATGAGATTAAGTAAATACATAATCCTATAGAATGTTCAGTTCATGATATGTTCAAAAGAAATTAGATTTTCTGTCGTATTGTAACTTACAGTCATCAGATATTTTACACTGACTGTGAATGCCTGCTTAACAATATTCAGTCCAGAGATCTATAGAACTTTTTATTCCAGAAGAGACCAGAAATTGTTTTCCAGATACCAAATAATCCCAGTCATCCTGCAAAGCTCTCAGTTGTAATTAATATAACTGATGCTGGTCATGAGAAATAGACCTCAAATATAAGCACAGAACCAGATTAAGTGAGCTGAATGTGAGCAAAGGTCCTGCTGCACATCTGAGGTCAGCTGTAAAAGTCATCTGCACAATTAGTTGTGACTCTTTGCCTATGGATTGATTCAGTTCTTAACAGTACGGCTGCAATTTGCTGCTTATTAGTCGTGAGAACTGGACACTTCTGCATGATGATGTACTCCATCCTAAGGAGATTAATAAAGTTTCCCTGTCCTCACTGATGATAGATGGAGCCAGAAAAGTAGTTCAGGCTCATTTCTTGACTCCTGGGTAGCTGAAGTCAGGCAAAATATTCCCAGACTGATGGTCAAACTAGGTACATTCTGTTTCACAGCATCCTGACTAACTACATAAGACAGATCCTGAACTGGTCAAATGAGAGTCAGAAAGAAGCCCAGATTAGGCTCTGATTCATGAGTAAATCTCTCTTTCATAATTTGACCTCTATCACACCTATGACACCAAATGCTTTCAAAATTTTTTTTCATAGCTGCCTTTGCAAGTGGGAACTAAATGACCCCTTTTATATCCTTCCAAAGGAAAAATACAAGCTAATAGGAGGGGTATTTGTGAGTAGAAGTGTCAGGACTGAATTTCACTTCTTCAGAAAAAAAAATCCATAGTTGCTTTTTGGTTCAAAGCCATTTTAAATTTTGTTGTAACATTGGGCATGCTATTAAGGAGAAATATTCTATTATACTTTAACACAGCCAAAGATGATATCAGTTTATAAAATCCATTTGGAGTCAGCTACATTTTCAGTAGGCTTTTTTCTTAAGGGATGTCTATCCTAATACAAGCAATTAAGGGTTCTTTATTAGCCCGTCTCAGAGGTACAGACTTCACCATCAATTGATGCTCTCCTCAACCCCCCCTAATAAGACCAGAGGACAAAGAAATAGTACATCTTCCCCAAATAAACTGTTTCTTTGGCATAATCCCATGCATGAGCCAACACCACTAACTGTATTGCACTGACTATAAAACTGACTATAAAACTATAAAACGTTTATGTGCTCATAATTCTGTGAACATTTAGCTGTTACTTACTTGCAAATATCGCTGCACCACAAATAAAACTTGGATAAACTAGGAAATCACAAGCCCCACTTCCATTGTCAGACTGTGGTGTTCCTTGCTTTTCCCTTACAACAGGTCTCTGCAATGTTTCCCCCATTTTTTACAGTTCCTGTGTTCTCACTGCCCTTGCCCCATGATCAGGATAAGGAAAAAAGACCAAAGCTTATTACCAGGTGGGCATCTCAGCAGTCAAATTAACACTTTCTGGCAGAGCAACTTCACTAGACTTGGTCCGATTATCTTTTTTTAGGGCATTTTTGGCATAGCAGAACAACGTCTTCTGGAATTCCCAAGAAGCTGTGTTTAGAGGTGACCTTAGAAACGTCTAAAACTGATGTGCACACAACCAGTGAAAGATGCAGGTAGACAAGTCAATGTCCAAGCTGCCCCCACCTGCTGATAGGAGCCCTGTAACCCTATCTGGCAATCCCAAGGTGCGGCAGGCACTGCTGGGTTTCCTGTGTCCCTCTGTCGTTACCCATGAATATGGACACTGTGACATCCAACTCCTTTCTTTCCAAGAGAGTAAAAAATGGCGCTGTCATGTTTTCTGAGGCTGGCGGATAGTTGTGTGAAAATTAGAGCAACTGGATATGCCCTGTGTTGTGCACAAGCAAATCAGGCGTCCCCAGGGAACAGTACACCCAGTAACCCTCTATTTCACTGTTTGTGTTGATCTCCTCCCACCTGCTGGATGACAGAAGGAGAGAAAATTATCTGCAGAATTCTTTTTTAAAGTGTCTGAGCAGTTCTCTGTGGTTCTTGTCCATGCTGATATCTGGATATCCAAAGGTAATAATTTAAAAAGTACGTGTTACCAGCCTGAGTAATAAATACAAACGCTGTCACTGACAGGAACTAATACAGATTTCTCCGTGACACTTAATAATTTCCAACAATCTTATCTGGAAGCAACCTCCACCAACTAGCCCTTATTCAGACTCCATAGCTGGCTAAGCATATGGTCTTTTAGCACTGTCATCTGAGAGAAACATAACAGTTCTGCAGAGCTGTCTGCATCCCCATGGAGCAGCAGATCAAGGGATGTACTGATGTATGCTTCATAGGGGCACCCATTGATTTTGAAAAACCAAAACATGCTGGAATTACCTCAAATTTCAGTCCCTGACTCCAGGCCTTTATGGGCACTGGGACCTGAAAAATGAAGCTTTGCTGGGTGTTATATTACAGGACCAAGCCCAATCCAATTTACAGTGACTCAGACCTGCAGCCTTAGGTTTGAGGGAAGTTTTTTTTCCAGGTTGGTTTATACTTACCTGCAGTTGTTGGAGTGTGCCATATGATAGCAGAGTTTTTCCTTTAAATAGGCACTAAAGCCATTTCAAGAAGGGGTTCTTTTGTTCACTTTAAAAGATAAAAAGACTTCTTTTAAAGAATGTGAACACATGGGTTGCACAACTTCGCAATGTACAGAAAATGACAGAATTCTATATAACCACAAAATATTAGAATTTAAAGCAAATATACCTATTTAGGGTTATCATAGTGTCTTCATTATTGTGAATAATGTTATCATTGGAAGTAAGTTTGTGGGATGGAAAATAGGTCAAAATTTCAAGGATAGTAAGCGAAACAGATTGTAACAAGCTTTCTTGAAAGGCTAAAAAAAAAACAACCGACTTTGCCTTGTCATTCTACATATCCTGAGACGGCTCCAGGAAAGAGACTTGAATCCAGGGACTACACTGTAAGGTGAGGAAAGTATTTGTAATAGCGTAAAAAAGGACCAAGTGCAAACCCACATTTGAATGATCATCATTAGCCATTGGCATTTATGGTGGGCAGAGCTGCATGTGTTATCTGGAATATTTTTTATTCTAGGGAGGTACATGGGTCTTGATGCTTTCTGCAAGTGATTCTCCAGGCTATGTTTGGTTTGATTTCTTGAGTGTCACTTTTACTCATACAGAGTGGCTCAGGGTTAACATACAGGGTTACTTTCCATTTAAAAAAAAAAAAAAATCCACAGAAAGATTCTTGAACTGCATTGGGCTTGATACGAAATGCTCCCCTCCTCTGTAGCCCCAGAATAGAAGGAGCTTGGCATTCTGAGAGTGGTACAAAGTGGTATTGTTGAACAGTAGCTAATTAGGATGGGATTTCACGTTGCTAAGAGCTAAGTCTTTGGTATGCAACAGAGCGAAACAGCAAGGGCAAAGTGTAACTATTTAAGGCTGAAGTTTGCTATTTAATGGGAAGTGTTCATCCTTGCCCAAATGTTTCTTGCAGTCAGGAAAATGTTTCTGTTCTAGTAACAAGATGATGGGCTGTCACGATCCCACCCAGTCAGTCCAGATCAAATGTGCTCAGAATATAAGACAAGAGATTATTTTTTCCAACCTGCCAGCATCAAAAGTGCCATCTCTGATCAATTTTGTGGTAATGGTGTAAGCAGCTACTGGAAATTCAGGACACTTCGTCTCTGGGAGGACCAAATATGAGCTTTCAGGAGTAACGCAGCTGCTGCTATCCAAAACCTGCTTTCTCTTCTGCAGAGGTGGTAAGATATGACCCAGTCACAAATCCATGTGAGCATAACCTCTTGCAAGCAGAGGTATGTTGCCTGAACCTGTGCAGGAAAATTGGTGGACGATGTCCTGAATCCTCTCTTCTTTTATGCCTACATGGCTACTATTCACAGAATACTTTTTATGGCAGCAGGCTTACCTTAAACATAAATTTAAGCCCAGACATAACACTGTGGGCGCTGATTTCAGACAAGACTATAGAAATCTAGAGTCAGTACCCTGCATTTCCATGTGTCTGCACACTGCTTTGCAGAGGGAATGCAAAGCCAGCACTTCAGACTCTGAAGCTCTACTAGATTTAAAAGCAAAAGCAACCCCTCCTTGCACTAATGGTGGCATTACTTCTGCTCCTTCGAAGCATGACATCATAGTTTTGATCCAGCACAGTAGTATTTTGTTAAAATTCTTAACTTAGGAAAGGTTTGATATATGGTTTTTTATTTCTGCAATGTCTTCAGGGAAGCTAAATAATCTTTGGGAAAATATAAGTGGCAATGACTCATGTCAATTTGCCCTTATGAGAAAAAAAATCAAGACTGAGAGGAGACAAGTGGTTTCTACAGAAACATCAGGCTTGAATTTTGACCTGTTTTAAGAGTGGAAGTGGGTCCAACTTTAATTAATATTAGGGCAAAAAAGTCTTAAGGGCTTTGTGGATTTGGACCAAAGAGAAAATAGTTCTTTGAACTAATGGCTGAACTGCACATAGCTAATGTATGCATTCATTGACTTAGGAACACTTTTTCCTACTCCCCTACACAGTCCCATATGTCTATCTGGCAAAACAATCCAATGCTTATGTGCTTTTTAGGAACAATTACCCAAATGCCTGCTGAGTCAGGGTTATATATTAGCATGTGCATCCAATGTCTCAGAGATATGGTTTGGGCTAAGTCTTAGCACTCCTCCAACAGGAGCCCATAACAAATTATGGCCGTTCATACTCCCTTTCTCCACAGAGCTGTACCCCCATAATGGTCCTTAGAAATGGCCTGGGTGTTTGTCTGATCCAAGGTTTCTATTTATTCCAGATGAAGAAAGACCTCTATCATTTTAATTAGCAGAGGTTGTGTTTATGTCTGTCAGAGGGTGATGCCTGACTTTCCCGTTGGGAATTTTGTTTCCCTGGTAAGGCAGAAACCAGCCCAAAGCGTCGCCCACTCTCAGGACACTCGTTTTTGGGGAGTCCCCTCGGTAGACCAAAGCCTGGAATGAAACCTGCCGGGCGGAGCGCCGCCGCCGCGCAGCCTCCCTCCACCAGGCGGCGCCGGAGCACAGCGGCAGCGGAGCGCGGGCCGAGCGGGCCCGGCGGCTCCCGGGCAGCGCGGGGCCGTGACAGACCGGCCGTGACACACCGGCCGTGACACACCGGCCGTGACACACCGGCCGTGATACACCGGCCGTGACACACCGGCCGGGACACACCGGCCGTGACACACCGGCCGTGA
>VZRV01009057.1:504263-528275 GCA_013398115.1 Falcunculus frontatus
AGCCTCGGGACGCCGCCGGCTGCGCCCGCCCTGCCCCACCGGGCAGAGACCCCCCCGCCGGCCAAGGTGAGCGCGGGCAGGGAGGTGCCCCGGGCTCCCGGGGGGCGAGAGGGCGGCCGGGGGCTCTGGAGGGCCGGTCTGCGCTGGGCCGGCTGGCACAGCCTTTCTCCCCCGGCTTGTTTTTCTTCAAAGGTGACCGTAAGGGGACTGGCGGGGGCATTCTGGGGGGGATGTTGTGTCATCTCTGTTAACTGAGGTTTGCTTTCGGGTTTGGGACTTTGGCCCTGAAGAGGCATGGAAGAAGTGGGGGGAGGAATGGCCACACGAAGGAGAAAATGCAGCCCAAGAAGTAAATGTGTGTAAACTCTGCGGTCTCTTTTGCCTTCCTGGTAAGCCTCGGTGTGCGGGGCAAGACCTCCGCAGGTAGAACGGCACAATTGGGAGCCCTTCTTCCTGTCTCCAGGCACTTTTACTAGCTAAGCCACCTGCACTGATGTAGAGGGGAAATTATTCCCTGCTCCCTCTCTCCCCAGGCCCGCGACAAGCCTTTTCCTTGCCCTTTCCACAGCTTTTTGTGTTATTTTCTCCCCCCACGCCCCTCCCCGCCCATGCTCTGCACATCTCAGGCCGCACTCCCGAACGGGAAATGACTGTGTGGCTGAACAATTCCAATGGCCTCAGGGCTAAAAAGCTGGGGGGTGAGACGTTTATGAAGTGAAAAGTGAGGTGTTGATTAATATTTCCCCACTGAGTTTTGCCCATCGCCTGTACTGCTGACCTCCTTGATGCTGATTCAGCGACATGGGAAGAAATCTCTCCACTTTCACACGTTACGTTTATCACTTTTCCACTGATTGCTTTTGTAGTAAGATAGTATCTGAAAGTTAGACCACTATTCAGCTCCGGTGTTCAGACAGGGTCTGGTGCTTTTTACGGGCAGGTGCTAAGAAGTGCAGTCCCCCTGTGCTGTGAATCCCTATGACAGCCTGCGTAAACCTATTACTGAGCTGAGCAGACACATCTGAAATATGGAAATAGTGCTTCACTGTTTGCACTGCATGGACAAAGCTGCAAACACTTTACTTGCATTTGTATCTGCACCTGAAAGTCTTCACATTAATTGATTGTTTTGGCTTTTCGGGTGGAAGCATACAAAGTCTCTGAAGTGTTTTGAATTCTAGTTCTGCATCCACCTACATCTGCAACATCAGCTGATTGTAGCCTAAAAACACAAAGAAAAACCCCCAAACACATGACATCTTGATTTAAATTTCAGCTTCATCAGAATTACAATTGGATACGGGCATTCCAAGTAAATCTGATCATATTTATTTTGGATATGGCATTTAGGGTCAGAAGTGTCTCTGACATGAGTCAAAACTTACAGATATATGCATGAGACTTCTAATTTTGACTGCATTTAGCAGGTGGTTCAGTCATTTTTTCTCCCACTGAGTTTTAAGGACTTTTTGTCTGCCATTATTGTCACTGACAGTTGTTGGATACTTAACACTGAAAATCAAGCTGCTCTTTAAGAAGTGGCTGTATGCATTTAAGAATTAAGTTTTGAAAACCTCAGCTTGTTTGAACAGAGTGGCTGTCTCCTATGTTCCAAGTCCCTAAAATAAGAGTATTGCCTCTGAAAATAGCTGGCTCCCAACTTCTTCATATGCGTAAGGGGAAAAAGAGCCAGTTTTATATAAATGTATCCATATAAATTCTTTATCTGATATGAAAAGGACCAATATCTGGGAGAGGAAGGGGAATCAAAGAATGTGGTGAAAAAAGATGGTTAAGACTTACGAAAAAGGACATGTAAAATGGCAGATCCAATAGAAGGGATTTAAAGTCAGTCTGTCAAAATGAAGTTGATATTGTCATTCACAGAGTACAGATTACGTTCAGGAGAACATAAGCATTTTAACAGTAAATGAAAATGCAGAAAAAATTTTGTAAATTAAGTTGTAATCTAGAGGTAAATATTAGACATTGTGATATAATATCTTTCTCTGAAAAAATGTAAGGTTTTTGCTAGGGGGAAAAGCTCTAATTCTAATCTTTAGACTTCAGAAATCATTTGGTATGATGACATATGAGGAAGTTATTAGCTTAAGTGGAGGAGATGGGGATTAATAGAAGAATGGTAAGATAGACAAATGACAAAAGAGAATGTGAAAACAGTGCTGAAGAGGGGGCTGTTAGATGGTAGGTATTTTACTGGTAGAATTGACTACTGACACCAGGGATTAGTCTAATGACATAAAACAAAATTGCATATTAGAAGTAGTAATAAAGTGGGCACAAAACCCGGAAGAGTGCTCTTTAAAATCAGTAGAGGAGGAAAAGATTCAGCTGCATGAACAGTAAGACTTCCAGATACCCCAAAACTAACCGTGCCTTTTAAATATTAGTGATCCATAAAAATACTGCCTATAATTCAAAATATAACATATGGTTCTACTAATCAGTCACAGGGTAATGATGGGCATGTTGAATTTTGCAATCACAGAATGGGTCAGGTTGGAAGGGACCATGGTGGGTCATCTGATCCAACATGTGTGTTCAAACAAGACCATCCTAGAGCACATTGCACAGGATTGCATCCAGAGGGTTCTTGAATATCTCCAGTGAGGAAGACTCCACAGCCTCTCTGGGCAACCTGTTCCAGTGCTCAGTCACCTGCACAATAAAAAAGTTCTTCCTTATGTTCAAGTGAAACTTCTGTGCATCAGTTTCTGCCCATTGCCTCTTGTCTTATTGTGTGGTACCACAATGGCCTGTAGTACAGAGAATCTTGATCATTCGGAGATCTAGCACAGACCTGAGCTTTATTAATCTGTTCCAGTCCATTTGTAATTAGCCTCCTGCTCTCCCACATCTGCCATTTACAAAGGAAAAGTCAGCTGAGATTCCTCTGCTTCAGCTGTGTCAGTTTGTCTGTGAATGTTGACCACCAGTGCAATATGGTTGTAAAAAAGGCAAACACAATCAGATGAGGCATTCCCTAGGACAGGGGAAAGTGCTACATGCCTTTGCATAAGGCTTTGCTGTGGGTGCATGCTGCCTTTCAGATGCAGTTGTGGTCACCCATGGCTGTGAAGGGGAGTGAGAAGAGAAGAACCAGCTCTTTTATGTTATGTGTATGGAAGCTGGAGCAGGTGCAGAGGGAGAGCAGGGAGCTTTTTCTTACGAGACTAAAGGAGCCCCTTATCTCTAGCCTTGCAAAATTAGGCCTTTAAGGAGAAGCTTTTGATATCTATAAATGTATCAAGGGGTAAATATGAGGGAGGAAAAAAACCTAGCTAAACTGAAGGGCAATAATCTACAAGAATTAACAGATAGAGGCTGGTTATGATTATATTTAGGCTGGTAATTGGAAGGCAGCTCATTAGAGACGTGAGGTTCTAGAATAATAGGAATAGTGGGAGCAAAACTGCCAGCATGGTTCTAGGGAAGGGCAGTATTCATTTATGAAAGGGATTAGAAAATGCAGTTGTCTGTAGTGATAAAGAACAAGATGTAATGATTTAGGACACCTATTCCATCCTAGACCCCCTATTCAGAACAAGGGTATTTTAATTCAACCAGAAGTTATGGTCTGTGTGGGAAAATTACTTTTGCTTTGGCATAAGTTGTTTGGTACACCAGTTTCATTTCGCTTTGTGTCATTATCCCGTTCCATTCATTTGTATGTCCTCTTTGGACTTAAACTTTATGAACAAAGACTGAAAGCTACTTACACTTGTATGAAAGAGAACAGAATTTCATTTGAGAGCAGAATTATTATTTATGTCCAAAACAGAGTTAGCTGTAAACAAACTTAACAGTGTTGTTGGATCGTTCTTGACTTAGTGCCCTCTTTCGGCTTGGGAAGGACTGAGAGCACTACCTTACAGGGAAACACCAGTGTTGAGAAGTGTACCAAAGATAACCTGGTTAAATGCCTGGCAAGGTGTTAGGGCTAGAGATTAGATCAGTGTGCTGGGTGGGCTGTGGAAAAGGATGGCCTCTATTTCTGTAAAGCTGTAAGTGTGCTGCTTGTAGAACAGTGGTCTTCTTTTCTACTGTGGAGTGTTTTCAGTGCTGCAGTACTGCACATGAGTGTACCTTTGCTTTGTTTTACTTAAACCTACCTTCTGGAATAGTATTTCACAACTCATTGGAAAAGTAGGCAACTTGCTGTCTGGGAAACTTTCTCTTACTGAACAAAGCAACCTGAACATAAAATAACTCACAGGTAATGTTTGTAGCCAAAGGGTATAAAATGTTGGTCCTTAACTTGGAACATCAGACACGTAGCTGGATGGAGTGGCTTGTTGGGTTATTTATACTCATGATAATTTGAATCTCAAGTCTTACATGCAAAACATGAACCAGGTATCCTGACAAGTGGGTACAACTGGAGGGACATCTTAAACTTTTCCTCTTTGCAGAGAAAGGCAGGTGTAAGGGCAATGAGGCTGAGTGACTTTGTTGCTTTCTTGCAAGTCCTGGACTGTTCCTTGGTCTGTCACTGTTTGGGACTTGCGAGTTTGCCTGTGAGCTGGTGAGAAGTTCCTTTAACAAGTAAGGATTTAGTTCTGATGAAACTGAGCTAGTAGCTGTTCTGGCTTCATAAACATTTGTTATTGTTTGATAATACAGCTGGCTGCTGGACTACACACACTGAGTTGACCTTTTTATTCAGAAATACCTGAATTTGGTTAAGAACACTTATTACCTAGATTTTTACAGTCTTTTACAGTAAGCACAAAGTATCTGAAATGTCTAAACAGTTAGTGAGTAGGAGAATAAAAGATCTTAAAAAACTGCAACTTTTTCCAGTTTCTGGAGTTGTGTATATCTCTTGATGTCTACAAGGACTTCAGTAGAGTAGCGTGTTTTGTCTTTAGCCCTAACTTATTCCTGGATGGATTCTCTTTGTTTTAACAGAGCAATTGTTTAGATACTGGGGCACTTTCACTCTTATTGTCGACTGGTTGTGTCAAGTAGTTAGGGATTGGGAACAGTTGCTTAATACATCACATCATCTTAACACAGTCTTTATGAGATAAGGCACTGGTGACCCAAGTTGAAATGTGTGTGGGATACCTGAGGCAGGAGGTTTTAGCAACTTGAGAGTTTACAGCCATACTGGAACAAAAGAGGCAGGGGTAAAAAATACTCCTAATCTCTGGGTAGAGGCTGAGCAAGACTGTAAGGGTGGCAGAATGGTTGTTTCTGGAATATACAGTATAATGCATTAGCAAATTATTGACTCATTCTAAAGGTAAACGTTTATCTATTAAGAGTGACCTCTGGCAGAGGGCAATATCAGTAACTCAGGGTAGTACCACTTCATCTTCTGCTTGGAGAAGAAATGGCCTTCGGTATCAGTTCTGTAAGATGGACCAAGAAAACTAGGCACAGGGGTGATGTTTGTCCTTCTGAAATATATACTTTTTTTTTCTTCGATTCTGTAGGATTTTTAGAGCACCTCAGACGACATCCTAAATGGACGATTAACTTCACCATGGCAGAACTCACAGTGGAGAATGGCAGCTGTATGGACTGGCAAAAGCGATGCCTTGTGTTGGAGTCACAGCTCTTCAAATTCCGCTTGCAGGCAAGCAAGATCCGAGACCTGTTAGCTGAGAAGGTGAGGCAGTGGTGACTTCTTCTACTTTGCAATGAGTTATGACACAAAAAGAAAAAAATCTGTAAATACTGAGCTATCCAATAAATGTGTTACTTGCAGTGAGGATTTGTTCTTTGATTACAGTACGTCTTTGCTCTCTGCTTATCAGTTGAGATGCAGAGATGTGCCTGTTGCAGTGGTGTAAAGTGGCATAATAAGAATTAGCCTTGTTTACTGCAAAATCACCAAGTATTTGGACTCTAGTGGAAAACACTTGTACCAGCAAACTTCTGGATATCTAAAGTGACTGAGACAACTGCAGGACAAAGATGGATGTTTTGGATAAGAACAGCAGGATCAAGACGTGGCTGGCAGCAGAAAAGCTTACAGGAGTGCAAATTATGCTATAATGTTAAAAGCTCAGGCAGGGATATCTGTATTGCCACGGTGTTAGAATAACACTTCATATCCAGTCAAAACATTCTGGGGATGCTGAAGAGCAAGGCCAGATACTTTGAGATCTGGATGTTAGAAACATGCATGGCATCTGTGGTTTTAGAGACATCTCCTACTAATCTCTTTCAAGTGCCCTCAATGAATTTGTTTGCATCCTAGAGGAGAGGACTGGCAAAGATTTGAGGATTTTATTGGAGTTTTAGTTTTTTGCTTGGTTTTTCACGGTGTGAATTTTTTGTGGTTTTTCTTTACCTTAAATGGTGTTGTTTTTCAATTTGAATTAAAGCTTTTTTGCTAAATTTGTATAAAGTCCAAGTTTTTAGGTTGCCATGGGGTTCCTTCTTTTTTTCAAAATGTGGCTTACGTTATCACAGTCCTGTCCAAGATTGCTGAGATATTCAACTACTATAGGAAAGTGAGAACAGTTTCTTTCTGTCAGTTTTACTAATGAAGTTGAAATCTGTACAGCTGACTGCAGTTTACTACACCTGGTGACAGATATGTTCTAAACTCACTTTTGCTCCATTTTGTATTATGTAACTTCTATGTGTATATTCTGTTTTGTTGGTTTTGGATGCAAAAACATCCAGATGACAGCTACTTGAGAGTGAAGTAATTTTCATCCTTCCTTTCACTGTAATTGCATTTTCACTATTGCCATATACTGCATGAGACATTTTTTCCACCCTTCATATTTTAAGGAATTGTGCAATTCTAAGCAGCTTCTTCATCTCTTCAAATTAGCTTCTGAGATGGACCTTCGTGATTACTTATGTTGAAAAACATTGGAAGTGGTTGTGAAGTCCATTTAGATAAAGGCACATTAAAAAAGAAATTATAAATGTGGAACAGGTCTGGTAAAGACAACCTGTTCCTCATATGCAATACTTTTAAGTTTTCTGTGTTATGAAATATGTGTCTTTGTGCTTTATTAATTTCTGCTTTGAGAAACTTCCTGACTATCCACACGAGACAAACTCACCTACCAGACTTCCCTGTTGGAGAACAGACTTACCAGATATATTTTGACTATCTCTTTAGGGAGGTTTGTGGGTCATGGCAGAGAATTAAATTTTCATCTGCTTCAGGGGCCTGGCTGCCATTTATCCAGCCTTTTAGTCAAAACGGTGTTCCCTTCGCAAAGATTAAGGAGTAGCTTGGTTCAGTAATCAGGTTATTCTGTAACTACTTGTATAGTGCTGTTGTAGCTTCACTTGAAGGGTCAAAGAGGTAACAGGCTTGCAATTCCCAACTCCAAATGTCATGTGGGAAGGGGAGAGCCTCAACGGGGACTGTGGGGCAGCTTCGGCAGGTTCTCCTGCTGCTGGTGGGCTCAGACACACAGTGCTCATGCTGAACACTCCACTTGGGAAGTGTCCTGGGCCTCAGGTTCCCAACTGGTCTGTAACAATTTGCTCAGAGACCCTCCTTCCCTCCTCCTCAGTTACTACAGGGCACCCCAGCAGTCACAGCAACAGGGACTCCTGCGTGTGCTGCATCCTTCTCACCCTCAGGTGGGTAGTGATGCAGAACTGAAGGAGGTGCTTGTTTTATGTCTAGTGGTGGCAGGTATTTTTTCATATATTTTATAGCAACTGTGATTTTTAAGTTTTTTTCCTCACTATGAGAATGAAGAAATTCAGACTTACTGGAGAGTCCCGCATTTCAAAAAAGGTATTTTGGGGCAGTGAGGGGGGATGATCTTGGAAAAATATGAAGTCTGCCCAGTTTGAAGCTGTGTGCCAACCTGTGGTAAGCACTGTCCTGAGATCCTCCCAATATGGTTTGCAGCAACAGGAAAATTATTTTTTTAAAAAGTGGTTTTAGATGGTGAAAGTGAAGAACAATGTTAACAGGGGTGTGATACTTGCTCACCAGCTAGGTTGTCTTAGGTCTGGAGGTGACTGATTGAAGGGCTTGAAAACCTGGTCCCCCATATCTTAAATTATTCTTTATAACTAATTATATGATTTTAAGACAGTTTTTACTATTTTAACTCGCAAAAACCCTAACCACTCATGCCTGGCATTGGTAGTACAATGTGCTCTAACAGTTTAAATACTTGAGATTTTTAAAATCCGCTTAGATTGAGTAATCTAGATCACTGTTCAGAACACGAGGAATTTAAAACCCAGTGGTTTAACTGCCAATGCCCTAGTTCACATGGTGTGAACTTCCACGCTGATAGCCTGGTCTCAACTATCAAACAGAGCTGCCCAAGCTACACAGAGCCTGGCTGGGGGTTGGCATGGCAGAAGAGCCTTAGCCCCGGTCTCCCACACAAAGCTCTGCCATCCTGCTGGACCCCGCAGAGCACGAGACCCCCGAGTCCTACCTTGTGGACATTAGCAGGGATCGCTTTTGAAATGGGCAGTTGTTTTCACCCTGGCTTTCTTGTACACACACAAGGAAAAGGGATACTCCTCTGCTGGTGAGCGGCATAGCAGGCCGTTGCCTTGGCAGCAAATTGACCTGGTTAGGAGTGAGATCTGGAACAGAACAGCAGGAGGAAAACGAAGCTGAGAGGTGTAGGAACTTCTTTTCACTCAATTTTATGTACCCTCTTCTGAGCCGTCAGGAGAGGGAAAGCCTGTATGAATGGTTGATGGGAGGATCTTTTGCAGCTTTTGGAAGGGCCATCTGCGTAACTTAACCTGCTTCTGTCTTACTTCAGTTAACAATGAACATTTGGAAAAAGGCTCTTTTGTCTCATGCAAGCATGGCTATGTTTCTCCCATACAAGCTGTCTGGACTAGTGTTTGAAAGAAGGTTTCCATGCATTTGGCGGCTTGGTTACTAAGTTTTTTATGTGACCTGGGTCACATTGCTTAGTAGCATTTGTCAAATTATAAAGCATTTTGAATGAAAGGACCCATGTAAATACCAAGCATTAATATTAATTCATTGAGGGATTTGAAGGGGCCTTACAAGCATGTATGTATTAAATCTGAATGTGCTCCCGTGAGATTGCTGATACTGGGGATGAGTGAAATAATGATTTCATGTACATGAGGAACACAGCAGTTATTTAACAGTTCATAGTAGGACAACCCGACAATGTAGTACAGGAAATTAAGAAAAGTACAAGTTCATTTAAGGCTACAGAGCGAATTAGGGTGACAAAAGTATTTGGCTGGAACTTAGCCATGCTTGCAGGGTTTCATAACTTTTTAGTGGTCAGGAATGATCCCAACATAGATTCTCTGTCCTGATCAAGATCCATAACTGCTAGCAATGCAAAGCAACTGCTGCGACAAGGAGGTTTTCAGTCAGAACAGTGCTATCTTCTTAAAATAACCTGAATGTTTGATGGAAATTGCCCACCTTGTGGAGGATTGAATTATTAGTTTAAGAGGATAGCTTGGTAAAAAGGCCCAGAATTTCATCTGTGCTGTGAATGGAGATCCTGTCAATTAATCAGAAAACTAGGAGAGACCATTGATTCTGAAGCTCCTGTCTTAAACAGTCTTTGTTTCACAAAGTGTATTATGTCTCCACAATAATTATGTTTAACATCTCTCTTTTGCCAATATGTTTTGCTGCTACCTGTCTGGGGTGATGACTGTCCAGAGTCTAATAGATAAATGCATGGGTATATTACTGTTCTGGAGGGGCACATACTCATGTAACACAGACCACTGCTGTTCATGTTAGATTGCCTTGAGCTCAGTCTCCTCTGAGACTCTTTGGTCAGAGCAGCTTTGTCTGGCTGCAGTCTTCTGTGGCATCTCTGTGTCCCTCTGCCAAAGATGCATCCTTGATTTGGATATTAAGTTACAGAGACTGATGTATTTGATTGCTCCACTGAAAAAGCAAACCTGAGAGGTATCATGCTAAATGTAGCAGGTTTTGATCTTCATGGTTCTAATTTATGTCCTTGCTTTTTTAGTTATGTGACTACTGATGTGTCTACATGTATGTACCTTTCGATATGTTTATTGGTAAGGGTCTGTCTGCTCTTGTATCAGTGAGCATGTATGGAAAGAAGAGTTGTCTTGTTGCCATATGAAGGAAAGCAAATGGAAACAGAGGAATGCTGCCACGTCCATTCTGGGTGATCAGCCCAAGAAGAATAAGTCCCATTTTCAGAAATATTGGTTTGGTCCTGTTAGTGACCAACCTGAATACTTGGCTCCAGTGCTTTATCAAGAATCGCAAAATGCTTTGGTGAGAAAAGGAGCTCAGTTCCCTTTATAGTTTTTCTTCTTTAAGCATGATTCTTTTAATCTTCTGAAGATTCTTCTATGTCATTCTTTCCATAGTAAAACATAAGTAAGTGCTGGAAACTCCATGAAGCATTCATCAAATTTTGCAACTTGGTGGGTGAAACTTAGTGTTAGTGACTTTGTATTACTGGGCTTAAATCTGAGACCCATTGAAGCACGCCAGGTGGAAGATGACCTTGGCAAGCGTCAAATGAGATACTAGGTTGCTATTTAAAGAAAAATTAAAATCAAAACCAACCAAACAAAAACCCCCAACCCCCCCCCCCCAACTAACCACCTTCCCCCAAAAGATGGGCTCTAGTGGAAAATTATTAGAAGAAGCCCAGGTTCCTCTGCATTTTATGAGAATGAAGTGACTTATAAACATTTAGGATAAAATTCTATTCAGTGTCCTTTCACTTAGATAGCGGCAATGCTCAGATGTCGAATTGCAGAATTGTCAGTTTGCAAAGCTCTTCAAAATGAAAAGAAACATAGGAAAATTAGGATCATTGTTAATCTTGTCGATTATGAGTTTGTGATACTTTTGAAGCCAAAGCAAAGTATTTGCTGGTTATAATGTGGCATCATAGAGAACCTGCTGTGGGCTTTTCAAGATATATTCATTTTTATTTACCATTGTGAATGAATCCCAGCTGAAATAAGATCAGGGAAGAATGGTGCACTGTGGACAGGCTCCTTGCAGGGACAGCCCATGGTGTGTAAATTGTAGAGATGAGGTCAAGACTTTGGCACTGTTCCTTTGACCCATGTAATAAATGATGAAGCTCACTAATGAGAAAATGGTTCCGGTATATTCACAGTAGGGCAGAAGACTGCAAAAGGTCAAAGGCTTTTTTTTTTTTTCTGGTCAAAGCTGTCCAGTTAACTCAAAATATGCCAAAGATCTGTAGGCTTGCACAAGTCCTGAGTAAAACGTGAATTTCCGGGTGATGTTAATTTGTTTTCTTTCTTTTCTGTCTCTGAAGATGCAGGAATTGGAACAGAGAGTGATAGAAGCAGAGCAAAGAGCTGAGGATGCAGAGAAACAGGTAAGAGATTCTTTTATGGTGGCTCTGGTACAGGTCCAGCAGTTAATTCATTCTAAATTCCTTCCAGTCTAGCATACAGACAACAATCTGCAGTGCTGTGCCCTGCTAGGGAAACACTGATTTACAATGGTGGATGGATTTTCTGGTCTACTTCCCAATCTTTGAGCCTTAGCTATGAACAGGTGCCTGAGTATGTTGAACCCTAAGTGAAAACCAGCACCTTGTATCTCCTTGTCAGCTTCACGGCTTTTACCCCCTTGTCCATGATAGGCATGCTTCATCGTGGAAAAGGAAGGGGGTGTTGTACCTCAGGATTAAATCACAAAGATAAGGCTGCTTGGCAGGTCCTCAGGAAACAAATACTTAAGAGTACTGGTGAGGACTTGTCTACAAGTAGAGAAGGTTCTGTGACAGAAGTAGGTTTTTCAGGCACACCCTTATCACTTGTTTTGGACTTCTTAGTAATTACTGCTCTGGCTCAGGAGCCCGTGGAGAAAAACAGTAAGAGCTGAATTAATTGCCTATAACTGTAATCATCTAAAAATTAGGCATATTGTCTAAACTAGTCCTTCTGTGCTTCTTGAATAATAAGGGGAGAGAGGCAGACTTCAGCTTGCAAACAGGCTATAGAGAATAATGTACCTTTGGCAAGCAGACATCCTGCACTCTAAAGAGTATTATAGAAACAAAAGAGCCAAGAAGGGCCAGGTGGTCTGAGCTCTTGGATCACTGCAGATCACTGGTGAAGGGAAGGCTTGAAGTGCACCAACTCACTCCAGCTGGACAAGAGCTGCAGGACTGAGCACTAAGTCAGGGGTTGAAGAGCAGAAATAAAAGCCACACAGCCAAGAATGACTGTCAAAGATGATTTCAGAAGTGAAGGACTGAATAGGCAGTGTTATAAGCACTGGGAGACATATCACCTGGGAATCAAGAACTTGGAGTATCTGGAAAGGTATTCTGTCTGCAGAACATAATATTCCGTGCCAGTTTGATATTGCCATCAAGATTTTTTACTGACCAGCTTAATTCTAGGAAAGAAGCTATGTTTTGACACCCTGCTGTTGGTTTCTATGCTAGACCAGCAACTACCAGTGAAGAACAAGAGTTGTTCTTGGGAGTGGTATCAGTAAGTCCATACCCAACCGAGCAAAGGTAACACAATACAGGCAAAAGTGACAGCTGTGACAGCACCAGCAGGAAATACAGTTATTGCCACTGGCCAGTGAAGAAGGTTTCATACTAGCAGACACCTCAATGACAGGAGCAGAGTGCCCAGGATATGATAAGATGCAATGACAACAAGGGACAAGATGGAGAACAAGTCAAATCCAAGTCCAAGAATGGGCAAGAAAGGGAGAACTTGGCTGGGAAGGTGTAGCAGAAATTAGGGTTGCCTTCACTCACCTGCCACCAGCAGAAATGAGGGTTGCCTTCACTCATCTGCCACCAGCAGTTCTGTAGCCATATGATGGCAGGTCCTAAAGACTAGCAACCCTCAATGTTAGCCCTTCCAGCAGCCTTACCCACATCCAGAGATAAGTGTTCCTAGAGAAATGCTACATTGCTGTCTGGCAGCCTGAAGAAGTGACAGCATAAGAGTGGGACCATTCCCTTCCACTAATGAGTACGTTCACCATGAATGAGAGGCAGTCAACAAATGAGAGGGCTCCACATCAAGTGCAAAATCCCTTGTTATCTTTCTCTCCAGGAGTCTGGGGGGTTGGATTTGTTAATTCAATGGACTCCCTGTAGCTGCCAACCTCAATTAAGGAAATCACATGTTTGCAGTCCCCTCGCTGAGCCTCTAGTACAGAGTCAGCATTTGGGCATCAGACAGAAAGGAGGGGCCATTTCTTTTTACTATAATCACCCTAAACTCTAATGAAAACACATCCGACTCAGCAGGCTTAGTTTTCTGGCTCGGATGTTGGGCTCTTACCTTTCTGATTCAGTATGAGGAAGAGGCAATTTGCTTCTCTGCCTAATACAGGCAGACAGGAGGACAAAACACAGCTTCTGCAAGTATGAAGTGTAGGCTGCTCAACAGAGCATGACTAACAGTCTTGCACAGACTTTGTGAAGTGCTCAGATTGCTGCCTGCATTCTGTCTTTCTGGTTCTAAATTCGTGCTAAATTTATGGTATTTGGAGTTGGTTTCTTTGCAGATTTAGCTTCTTTGAGATGTGCTGGAACCAGAGATTTTCCCATCTTCAAATGCTGCAATTAGTACATTTGAGTTAAATTAAGGGGATTCCGTTTATCTTTAGAAATGAAGTCTTATGCATTGTAATAGAATGAGGTAATGGTAAAACGGAGTGGCATTATTGAGAGACAAAAGTTTTGAAGAAAGCAAAGAGGTTTTAAAAATTTGGTAAAAGCTTGAAATGCTTCAGTAGCTGCTAGATTTTAATGCATTGAAACTTTGATAGTAGCTCCTTCTGTAGTGAAGGAGCACTACGGTGATCTTTCTCTTGCTGAGATGAAGACGAGTTGGTACTGGCAGGAGCTCAAAGACAGGCAAATCTTCTGAAATATCTAACATTGTAATTCCTTAGCAGGTCTGGAGAAAAGACTTGGCAGAAAGACAGGAGTTGCCAAAACACTGTCTTAAGCTGGGGATAGGAGGAAGAAGGACCTCCATAGTACATTTTGATATAGAAATCTTAATCCGGAGCAAATGGCTAGGGGTTTGTGGTATATACCTTGGTAGTGAATGAGGTAAAAAACTGGCCATGATACTGCAAAGGAGGAAGGTGTGATGTACCTTGTCCATATGTGTACGGAGACTGTGGTACCTGTATGGCCTCTCAAATTAGTAATTTGATTGTAGTATCTCACAGTCCGTGATGTGTTTATCTGTTCATGGTTCAGTTTGCATCTGTTGCTGCTTCAGCATTACAAATGAATGGACAATGTTCCTTCACAAATTTGAATATAAACTAAGTGTGACCTGAAGGGTGTTGTGGTTTTTGATGTTTTATTTTTCCTTTCCTGACTTGAAAAATAAGAAACTCACAAATATTCTCATTTATTTTCATTCTCTTACCACTACACAAGCAGCTCCTTAATTTGCATTGGTTTGTTTTGTTGTGTTTTGTTTATTTTCAATTTCCTTCTGATTACCGTTACAGGTCAGAGTTATGGAAGAGAAGATAAAATTAGCCAACATGAAGACTGGTGAATCTGACAGCACCCTGCACAGGAAATACCGGGAGCTGATGTGCACAGTGCAAGGAAAGGAGGATCTGATCAACAAATTGGAGACACAGCTAGCAAAACAGGTAGGGATATTTTCTACAGGGAGGCCTGTAGGTTTCATGAGTCAAAGGAATTCTGTAATGTATAGTTCAAAGATATGGATTATGTCTCATTACATGTCTCTCAGTTGCCTCCAGATCAGCTGTAAGATGATGCCCAGCTCAGTACAAGATCCTCTCTTTCCTTTTCAGACAAAACATCCACTCAGCTTTGACAGCCCATGTCTGCATTGTTGGAGATCAGTCAATGAGCTTAAAGGGCTTCCTTATGTTAGTGCTGAGACTCTACATTATAATGCTACAGCCTGGTCATGATCTTTCTCTGGCTTTTTGGCATATAGATTGCTTTGCAAGACCATTGTGTAGCCCATCTCTGACTCAGTTTGTGCTGCTTCTTGGGAAGGGTCTTTTCCCAGTCTTCAGCAGTCCTTTAGCATAGTTCATCCCTTGTCAGATGTCATTATAAAAGAGCAGCTGTTTCCCAGCATGGATAGTTCTTAGTCTCTTCCATTTTCAGCTGGTGGAAGGAAGATGCTACATCTACAGCAGGGCTTGTATTTCAGTTCTAGTAGAGGCCTTGCCCTGTGGTTTTTATAACATGAGGAATGAGGTATTCTTATGTGTTGTTAAGTAAATAACTTTTGAACGGAAGTAGAATTTTACCCCCCCAAAAATTACTTGGCCATTTGAATTACACTAAACTAATTGTCACCTATTTCAAGGACTGTTAGTAGAAATCTTGGTGCAGCAACAAGAGGCAAAATGAGTTTCTAGAAATGAAAGCCAAAGCTTGTCAATTCCAGACAAGAAACACTCTTTATCAGAGTCACTGGTTTAGTTTCAGAATGGAATGAGATGGTGGCAGAGCTAGAAGGTTAGTAAGGGTCCCTGTAAGGCATCCTATTTGTTTTCACTGGATGGAAAGAGCCATGGAGTTCAGAGCATTATTAAGAGAACACTGAGGTCATGTCTGGACCACACAATAGTGTGGGACACAAAGAATCTCTAATTGCTTTTGGATCTTAAAGCACAGTAACTGCATCTATGGCTGCTGTGCCTGAGTGAATTGGTTCTGCTTAGAGGCAGGGCTTACTGAACTTGGTGACAGTGCTGCCATCGTGTCACTATTCTGCTTTAGAATGCTAAATAAAATCTTGGCACTGCACTTCACCATATAGTGTAGTAATCTGAATCTTTTACATCTTGAACCTTGTTCCAAGATAAGTCCAGGTCATTAGGGATTCAAAGCCAATTCCCATCTGATGGGTATTCAGAGATGGTAGATCTACTATATGTGTCAGATCATTTCAGACCTGTAGGCACATCTAGTATTCTAACTCCTGCAAAGATTGAGACCTGATGATTAGGAACACACACAGTCATATAAAAGGAAAAAAAAGCTAAATAAGTCTTCTTAAAGCATCTGATTTGGTTGCTGTTTTTCATTATGCTTAACTACAAATGTTCCTGCTGCCTATGTTACTAGGGTCTATTTTAAAGTCAGCAAACATACTTGAATAAGAGCCTTTAAATGTGCAGTTGTAGTGATAAATAGCATGTGGTGATTAAAAGTAATGTGAAAATGTGGGGAAATTTGGGCAGTGTACTGTGCATTTATATGGCATTTATCAGTGTGAAAATTATAGTGGGGAAAAGGACTGACATTTTCATTATCATAATTACTTGTATTTGTTTAGTTCGGAAAAAACTGTTTAACAGGGAAACCACCAACTGCTACCAGAAGGTATTATCTTTTCCCCTTAATTGGAGAAACCAAGGCTGATGTGACATGGAGCATATATTCCTCCTCCCTTCCTTCTCTCCCTTGCTCCTGGAACTGATTTCTTCTTGCAGTTGTTTAAATCATTATGTAGATTGGAGAGTTTTCAGTGATGTTGCTTCTGCTGAAGCCACACAGAAGATGAACCAGAAAGTTTTGGGTGATCATAGTGTTAATTCAGCATCTTTCAAAGGAAATTTCCAGAAAAGTTAAAAACACAGCTGAGAAAACACAGCTGCAAAAATGCTGTAGGAATATTACCCAAGCAGATACTTGGGGGAACAACGGTCATTGTGCAGATTAACAGTATTGCCATAACACCTTTGTGTGGACTAGAACCTGTTCTAATGGATATGTAAACATACAACTACTTATAGCATCTGAAGTCCTCCTAGCAGGTCTTAGTGTCTTTCAAGGTCAAATTGTGAGCTTTTTTTTAAATTTACTTTCTCAGTGAAAATATTGTGTGTGTGTGTGTGTGAAATACGTTTCTGGTATTTGCATCTTGTGCACCTTGAAAGTTTGTGCCCTACACTTGTGCTTACAGCAACTGAATCCCTTTTGGAATGATTGATGTTTTATGAATCAGTTGTAGGCACTGCTTAATTCTTATTACCTTTGGCCAGTGATGTGTGTGTAGGCTGGGGGAACACTACAGATGCTCAACAGCAAACAGCAGCATTGCAAAACCACATGAAACAGAAAACATTGCAGACTGTACTCAAATTGTGGTAGATGGCCAATTGTTACCTGACTTGGATTTTGCTATTCCACAACAAACTCTTGACACAAGCCTCTGAATTCAGCTCTAGGGACCCTGTAAGGCAACTTAGAGCTTGATTTTTTTCAGAGGCCAGCTGAATAATAGTGTCCAAATAGCAGTCTTAAAGCTTATGTCCAGAATGGGAGCTTCAGTGTTTCAGTCACTCCTGATGCAGTAACTCACTGAGAACTGTTAGTTGTGCTCTCCTAATGCGTCTAATGTTGGGTTTGGTTTATTTGGCACAGAAACAGCTGAGGACTGAGGAAGCCAAAATTGTTCAAGAGAAAGCTGCCAAGATCAAGGAGTGGGTAACATTTAAGCTCAGGGAGGTAAGTCTCTAGCTTGCTGCCAGGTTTCAAGGCCTGTGAGTAAGTACAGTGCTTCAATGCCGGGGGGTTCCTATGTAGGACAACAGTCTGGGGACAGTCAATCTGCCACAGAGGCACTCTGCTTGTTTGGCCCTACATATACTCAGTTGTAGGGCTGGGGTCATCAGTCTTACTGAGGGCTATTTACTTTATTGGGCAAACTATAAATGACTGTGAAGTCACCAGTGCCCGAAGGCAGTTTCTGAACATTGACTAGTCACAAGTGGCTTTCACCTAGCTTTCTTTTACCTCTCTCTCTCTTTCCTCTGGGTGCAGTTTCCCTTCCTTTCTGACAGAGCACCTGTTACACAAACATATCCTTTGCTCTTTTGTAATTTATCATCTCTGACTAATGCTGTTTTCCTATTGCCCAGTATTTTCTCATCTCTGACCTCTCTGTTCTTTCCATCCTGTGGATTTGTGCCTCTGTCTGGGCCTGCCCTCTAGAAAAACAAAGATAGCAGCAGCTCAGCAGGCGGTTTTAAAGATGCTGTAGTAGTTTTCAGCTGGGAGTGGGCTCTCTGGTCTTTTATTCCGAGTTAAAGACATATTTGAGAAGTGCCAGTAGTTCATACAGAGGCTGTTTGAGAAAGTACAGAAAAATACTTTAAGTGAGTTTTCTAGTGATGCTGCTGATTAGAAGGATTTTGAGGTGACTGGTAGACTCACCCATCTTTTTCTTTCCTTGTTAAGATACTTGAAAATAATAAAGATGGAGGCATGTTCTGTGTAGTGGATCACACACCAGTTTTGCATTATTTTTCAGTTTTTATTGTTCTTGTTTCATAGCTTGAGCTAGAAAATTACCACCTGAAAAACTGTAATCAGAGACTGATGGAGCAAATTGAAGCCCTTCAGGATACATTGCAAGGTAAATGTGTTCAACTGGCACTGTAGCCTAGTAACCACCACAAGAGTGGAAGTCAGCATTCCTGGGTCGGCATTATACTCTTAACTTTGTCAGCAATTAAAACTTGTGACAGCAAGCAGTAGAGTTGCTCTGTTGCTCTGTTCCTTAGTGGGTCCATTTTTAAGATGGAAATAACATGCTTACCTGCCTTAACTCTTAATTGTTTTCCCATCAACATTTGAGTATAGACACCTTTTTTTAAGAATCTGCACTTGCCATTGAAATAAGCCACTGAGCTCCTGAGTTAGAAGCATTCATTGAAATACACAGTAGAACTCTCCATTCACTTCAGTGCTGCAGGGGAGAAGTCCCTGATGTATTTCAGTGCACCTCCACATGTGAATTATTCTCATCCCCACAGAACCTGTGCTGGCACGTGAGCTGAGTAACCAAGGCAGCAGCTGTTTGGTCTGCCTTTAGGAGCTGGGTTCCTCTGTGCTATCAGGTTGGGTTGGAGAAAGCTGCTTATAGCATTTTGGGCTTTTGGACTTCTTTGGTGGCTGGATGGAAAACTTTGGTCTCCAGGCTTGAATTCAGCACCTTTTGTTGTAACATACTTTGAAGAGGAAATTTTCTCTTTTTTTTTTTTTTTATTTTTATTTTTTAATAAGCTTGGTTAACTCACAGTAAGATGAGCTACTTTCCAGAACTTCACTGGGCACGCAGGCAGGGGACATTTCTTTCCTGCAGAAGTCTTTCTGGCATTCCTATTACTCCATAGCAAGGGAATAGGGCAAAATTCCTTCTAAATCCCACCACATTTCTAGTGAAATGCTTTATGACTGGGTTTTTCTCATCCCCCCTGGCTCTGACTGTTCACAAAAAGAGAATGCCTGGTAAGCTGCGTTAATAATCTGGTATTAAGTGTTCTCTGGATCCCAGCTCTCTGGGCAGTAAACAGCACTGCCCTCTCCTCTTATCCCTCACTAGTCTCACTATGCCAGGCTGAAGTCAGAGGCCTCTGCAGAGAGACAAATCTCTTCTTGCTTGCTATGCTAATAGTAACAGCTTCTTCTTCTTAATCTCCTGTCACATCTAGGAAGCTGCAAAAATACCATAAGTATTTAAAATGGATGGCATCTTTTCAGTCCACACTAATGATTTACCTTAGGGTCAGGGGGAAATATGTGCCAGGATTTGTGTTGTGCCAGTGTTACGTGTTAGGTTTGCTAACATTCAGTTCCTTGTGACTCAAGTACCAAGCTCATGCTCTCATGATTGTCTTTTTCTCAGCTGTTTCCAAGAGCAGGTTTCATCCTCTCCACTGTCAGCAGTAATTTATTCTGCTGTTTGCTCTTCCCTCTGTAACTTTGTGTCTTCAGTTTGTTTCTATTTCCTTGTAAATCCCATGGGTGGTTAAGAAATACCCATAGAGTTTGATGTTCAGGCAGCATTTTCAGCAATAGCTGTGCAGAGTCACACTCACCCATAATTTGCAATTTCCAAAGCATGTAATGATTTGGTTCTTTTTCAGTCAGGCTGAAATAAATATAAATGCCAAGGTCAATCAAACATCCTCTGCCATTCCAAGTTTTACCCCCACTTTCTCATATTCTTAAGATGTTATTTGGTGGAAATTGTAGAACTGGGATAATCTTTAACAATTACGGAAAGGAAGAAAGTATAATAATTTTGAAGTGTAGGTACTAAGTAGACAAAGGACAATGGAGGCAATCTAGGATGTATCTTTTATGTCATCCTCTAACACAGCAACTGAAAGGGCAGGGAAAGAACTGAAAAAAAGGAAGATTTTACAGCAAAACCATGTAAGTAACTATTATAAAACTTTGTGGCATAAAGCACTGCATGGGTCGTATAGCACAAAAGGATAACAAAAAGCTCTAGGGAAGTTCTTGAAAAGCAAGTAAACTCACTGATTGCTGTGATGGTTAAGAAGGTCACCATACCTTTGGTGGAAGCCTCATCTAGCCCCTGGGAATGGATGGAATCATACCAGCTTATTTGATGACTTAATCACTATAGGTCTGCTAAAGCCAAAAGCCATGCTAAGCAGTGTTCTGGCCGCTTGGATGTACCTGACAAAGTATTGTGTGGATAGGTGCACTTCCTTCTCATGTTTTAAGAGAGGAGGCATAATTTTATAGGTAAGAGTGAAAACTCCTATATTGCATTAGACTGAAAACTTGCCTAGGCCAGTATCCCATCTCCCGGTTGGCTGCTCACGTTCCAGGGAAGACCATACGAAATATTGCCGGTAAAGCTGTCCTTCTCTCCATATACCCTTCCGGCTTCTGCTCTCAGTAGTTTAGGAAGTTCCTAGGCCAGAACTCCTGTACTACTGGCATGTTACTTTTTCTGGCCTGTCTGCAGCATTCTGTTTCCCTTTTTGTCTGGGAAAAAACCTTCCTTCTGTAAATTTCAAATGTGCTGCCTAATGAAATTAGGCATTTCCTTCATTCCCTTTAATTTCACTTCTGTCAGAAACAGCGATTAATCATTTCCTATTCATCTCTTCTGTGCTATTCCCAATTATAAATGTATAGCACTTCAGTTATCACTGTGCCCAGCCATCTCCTTTCTGTTCTGTATGGTCCTAAACAGGCCAGGGTGCTATTGAAATACAACCAAATGTACACTAGGAAGCAACATTGAAGACATTAAAGTATTTCAATGTCTTAACCATATGTTCTCCTTCCTTGTAGATATGACCAGCATTCCTCCATTTGAATCTCTTTGGAGCTGTGATTCCCTGAAGCCCCGAGCATTGCAGGCCTCTTTGGCTGAGAAGATAGACCAGAAACCTGTCCTCCTTGCACCTGGTTTCAGAGAGGTGTGTCAGACAGGACCTACCAAACATGTCCTCTCTTCAGCAAACGTAGTCCTTGCCAATGACACCTTTACTGAGAATGGAGAGGATAAATCTCTGCTTTCCCAGAGCATGCTGAAGCTCATGTCTGACCCATCAAGCTGGAATCTCTCTACAGAGAAAAATGTATTTCCAGCCATAAGTTCTGAACACAGTTTAGGGTTCTCTGATTCCGTATCACTGGACCCTCCAGCTGAGACCAGAAGAATTCTTGAGGCTTTGACTTTCCAATCATCTTTGGAAGGAAACTGTAGTGCTGTGAGCACCTTGCAACAAGTGGGTTTGGATGGCACCCGCTTCTCTGATGATCGGAGTGCCAAATTCCACTCCCACCGGCTGGACTCCTCTTCCTCAGGAGAAATAATGAGCATGCTTGAGGGCCATCTCCAAACTGCTGAGCCGCCTCTGGTTGTGTCAACATCAGCTGTTACAGCACATTCCTTCTGTCCAGGGAGGGAATGCAGCCTTGGGAGTAGTATGACCTTTCCAAAAATACGAACACCCAGTACACCAAGAGACAGTATCCAAATAGCCAAGAGACATCGCAGCCAACCACAATCAGGGGCTAATTCTTTCCATCGTGTAATGCACTTAGAGACTAGCACTTTCCAGCCTATAACAGACCCTCCTGTCAGCTGTGGGCACGTGGAGGAGACAGACATTGATGATGATGGAGTGATGGAGAAGATGGAGACAGAATGTGGCGTGCTGAGGGGAGAAGCTGGAATGTGTGAGGGAACGTACCACTTACCTGCAGAGCAAAGAGAAGCTGTGAGTTCTGAGGCTGGTGCACTTGACCCGGGAGGTAAACCTCCCACACCACCACTGCACCGATTCCCATCATGGGTAAGAAATGCAAGGACAACAGTGTGAGAAGTGCTGCTTATCTCTGTGCCCAGTAGTTAGGCTACAACACCTCTTGGTCACAAGGAATTGTTACCTGTGGGCATCACAGGTGACATTCCTGAGCCACCAAGTCAAACATTTCCAGATCATGGAGCATGCTGGTTCCGTTGACAATTTTTTTTCTTTTTTTTCTCTTTATAAGGGGAAAAAAAATCCATTGACAAAAACAGTACTCAAGAACCATAGGAATAAAAATGAAAGGCAAAATGTAACACATTGTGGTTTATCATTATATAGGTCATCAAAAGTTAATCCTTAGTTCTGTTGTCATGTGTTTAAGATAGAAAAATTAGTCATAAATGCAGTGGACCAGACCAGATAGCTTCAGAGTGAGAAAAAGCTGTGGATACTAGAATAGATATATGGATTAGATCTCAGAGATAGATTCCTATCTCATGGTATGCTCCTGCTATTAGGAGAATTTTGTGAAAACCTTTGGTAAAGTGAATATACATATCCTGTTGTTTTTTCTTACAGTTACTTGTGAGGTCAGATAGATAACTTGTTTGTTAGTCCTAGAATTGCTTAGGTTGGAAAAAGCAGCCTTCTGCTCATCACTGAGAAGGTGGACATTTGTCACAGTAAGAGATCAGGTTGGTCAAGCAGGACCAGCCTTTCACAAGCCCATGCTGTCTGGGCCTGATCCCCTGGTTGTTGTGCACGTGCTGTGTGATGGCACTCAGGATGGTCTGCTCCATGACCCTCCCCAGCACCAAGGTCAGGATGACAGGCCTGTAGCTCCCAGATCCTCCTTTGGCCCTTGTAGATGGTGTCACATTTGCCAGGGTCCCATCACCTGGGACCTCCCCAGCTNTGTCACAGTAAGAGATCAGGTTGGTCAAGCAGGACCAGCCTTTCACAAACCCATGTTGTCTGGGCCTGATCCCCTGGTTGTTGTGCACGTGCTGTGTGATGGCACTCAGGATGGTCTGCTCCATGACCCTCCCCAGCACCAAGGTCAGGATGACAGGCCTGTAGCTCCCAGATCCTCCTTTGGCCCTTGTAGATGGTGTCACATTTGCCAGGGTCCCATCACCTGGGACCTCCCCAGCTGACCAGGGCTGCAGGTAACTGATGGGCAGTGGCTCAGTGAGCTCTTCTGACAGCTCCCTCAGTACCCTTTGGTGGATCCCACCTGGCCCCGCAGACTTGTGTGTGTCTAAGTGGCAAAGCAGGTCACTGGGCATTTCTCCTTGGGTTATGGGGGCTTCATTCTGCTCCCTGACCATGTCTTCCAGCTCAGAGGGCTGGGTACTTGGAGAACAACTAGTTTTACCATCAAAGACTGAGGCAAAGAAGGCACTGAGTACCTCTGCCTTTTCCTTATCCTTTGTCACTGTTTCCCACTAATATCCAGTGAAGGATGGATATTCTCTCTTTGTTTCTCATGTATTTATAGAAGTATTTTGTTGTCTTTTACTGCAGTAGCCAGGTGAAGATTTAGTTGGGCTTTGGTCCTCCTAATTTTTTCCCTGCATAACTTCATGGCAGCCCTTTTGAGTCACCTGTCCCTTCTTCCAAAGGTCATAAACTTTGAGTTCAGCCAAAGCTCTCTGATCAGACAGGCTGGTCTTCCTCACTGTCTCATCTTTCAACACATGGGGATGACCTGCTCCTGCACCTTAAAGATTTCCTTCTTGAAGAATGTTCAGTCTTGCTGGATTCTTTGTCCATCAGGACTGACTCCCAAGGGACTCCATCCACCGGGTTCCTAAACAGTCCAAACTGACAAACCTGGTGGAAATCAATGTAGTATCAAAAGAGAAAATTCTGTTTTCATTTGCTTTTTTAAAGGCAGGGGCAAACAAGTGATTTATTGAAACCGCAAAGTCAAGCACTCATTGTTAATTCTTAAGTCTTACAAACTT
>VZRV01009057.1:529048-565633 GCA_013398115.1 Falcunculus frontatus
GCCTTTCACAAGCCCATGCTGTCTGGGCCTGATCCCCTGGTTGTTGTGCACGTGCTGTGTGATGGCACTCAGGATGGTCTGCTCCGTGACCTTCCCCAGCACCAAGGTCAGGATGACAGGCCTGTAGCTCCCAGATCCTCCTTTGGCCTTTGTAGATGGTGTCACATTTGCCAGGTTCCCATCACCTGGGACCTCCCCAGCTGACCAGGGCTGCAGGTAACTGATGGGCAGTGGCTCAGTGAGCTCTTCTGACAGCTCCCTCAGTACCCTTTGGTGGATCCCACCTGGCCCCGCAGACTTGTGTGTGTCTAAGTGGCAAAGCAGGTCACTGGGCATTTCTCCTTGGGTTATGGGGGCTTCATTCTGCTCCCTGACCATGTCTTCCAGCTCAGAGGGCTGGGTACTTGGAGAACAACTAGTTTTACCATCAAAGACTGAGGCAAAGAAGGCACTGAGTACCTCTGCCTTTTCCTTATCCTTTGTCACTGTTTCCCACTAATATCCAGTGAAGGATGGATATTCTCTCTTTGTTTCTCATGTATTTATAGAAGTATTTTGTTGTCTTTTACTGCAGTAGCCAGGTGAAGATTTAGTTGGGCTTTGGTCCTCCTAATTTTTTCCCTGCATAACTTCATGGCAGCCCTTTTGAGTCACCTGTCCCTTCTTCCAAAGGTCATAAACTTTGAGTTCAGCCAAAGCTCTCTGATCAGACAGGCTGGTCTTCCTCACTGTCTCATCTTTCAACACATGGGGATGACCTGCTCCTGCACCTTAAAGATTTCCTTCTTGAAGAATGTTCAGTCTTGCTGGATTCTTTGTCCATCAGGACTGACTCCCAAGGGACTCCATCCACCGGGTTCCTAAACAGTCCAAATTGACAAACCTGGTGGAAATCAATGTAGTATCAAAAGAGAAAATTCTGTTTTCATTTGCTTTTTTAAAGGCAGGGGCAAACAAGTGATTTATTGAAACCGCAAAGTCAAGCACTCATTGTTAATTCTTAAGTCTTACAAACTTCTTTGGTGTACTTTACTTTGCAGTCTTAGGTACTTTCATGCATATGTATTATGGGTGTTATTTCATGGTGAGTTTTGGTTGTATGCTTTAAGGAGCACCAAGAGGTTTCCTAGCTTTGGAGTTTATCCATTTTGCACTGATTGATGTCTTAGTCATAACTCTGCATCTAGATACAGAGTTGGATTCCCCCTCTGGAATTTTTATCAATTCATGAAGCACTTGGAGATCTTTTGAACTGAAAGCTCTGTATGTTGTTGTAACTGAGACACAGGCTTACTGAGATCATTCCAGGCATTTCTTTCATTCCCTTATTACAGAATGGGCATCCTTTGCAGCTGATGACTCAATGAATTGTCCTTGTTTAGGGCTGTTCTTGATTCATTTTAATGAATTGTTTATAATTTGGAAAAAAACCCATCTCTTTCCAAGCTGTGATATAGTAGTTTATTGACAATTGCATGTAGGTGTTCCAATGTGTGGATGTCACCTCTGTAGCTGGGACTTTGCACAGAGTAACACACTTCCATTGATGGTCATTCACACACCATATGGTAGAATTCAGCTATCTTTCTTAGAGAGCCACTCCTTCCTGCCCAAAGGTGTGACTGTGGTGTGATTCTGTGACATGGGTGTTTCTGTCTGTAAGAATTATATTTTTGCCTAATCATTGTTGTTCATGGTATTATTGTTTCAGGAGAGCCGAATCTATGCTGTGGCCAAGTCTGGCATGAGGCTGTCTGAAGTGGCCATGGTGAATGATACTTCCAGCTGCTGTAAGTTCTAGACTAGATCCATCCTTAGAGGGAGTTCATGATGACAGTATGGGGCTTGAGCTTCTGGCTGTTCATATTTCTTCATTTCCTTGCCTGTTTTCAAAATAAATTTGACCTCATAGATAGCCTCGATAAAGGAAGGGAGGAGAATATATCTGATTTTGGGGATGGTTGGTGCTGGGCTGTTTGTGCCTCTACGTTCAGGGACAACTTCAGGGATTCCATCATCTTCTCCATCAGTTTTGCAGCCAGTCTTCTGCCTCTGCATGTCTGTGGACTGTTTTTAGTCTTCTGATTCACCATCACCTTTGCCTGTTAGGGCTTTTATCTGTTTGGACAGGATACACCGGATTGCCATTGTACCATGGGGAGCACAGGGTGGGTAAGGTGTCTTACAGGCTAAATGGAGGGAACATTGCAGCTCCCTCTGGGAATTGTATGGACTTAGTAACACATCTCCTGGCCTTTCTGAAGCCAGACTGTCCAGGATGGCAGTCCTCCATGTGCTTCTCCATTAAAACCTCCTCCTTTTCACCAGTTTGTATTATTTGCTCTCTTGCTTTCTCTCTGAATTTTCCCAGTTTCCAATTTCTCGTGTTCAACTTCTGGGCCATTTACCTATCTCATCTACAGAAATGTCACAGTGCCAGTCTACACTACGCTGAAGGGGGTAAGGAGTTACCTCACTTTTCCTGTTGTGGAAAGCATGGTCCAGGGCTGCTAGTAATTTGAGACAAAACAGGATGGAACTGTGCAATGAAGAAAATTAGAGAATGTCAAGAAGTACTGGACAGCAAAACAACGCAGAAGAGTAGCAAATGATAAATACGTTTAAGAACACAGAACATTGCAACAAGTTTTGGTCCAGAAAGTTGCAGTGTGCACTATGAAACCTAGAGGTGACAGTGGGTGTAGCCTAAGGAATGAAATGGAACATAAGGCTCATGGAAGAGAAGGAGGGTGTATCCAGAGGAAACCCAAACAAATCAGACTAGAGAGTCCAGCTTGGAAGTTCTCAGACTAGAAGGGGAGGAACTGAGGAACCCTGGGGCAGAAGTGGGCAAGGCAGTGTGAAAATGGAGGGCATGGGTTTCTGTCTTGTGATTGAGGAGGGATTGTCCTGGGGAAACTCTCACATGCTAACCGTACAGGTCTGTTTTCCAGAAAGCCACACAGATCAGCAATGTGCCTTTCTTAGATGAGTCTTCAGGCTCTGATGATGACTGTGGCTCCCATGCCAGCTTCAGGACTTCTACTGCTGGGTCCGAGAACAGGAAAGCTAGCATGCCAGGCAGCCCTCGTGCTGTGAAGAGAGGTAAAGTGGGAGTATTGCTACTGAGCAGGATGAGCTCTATCATCAGAGGCAAGATACCCTGAACAGCCTCAGTGGTGACAGGCAGATGCTCAGCCAGAGTGATGCTAACAAGGAGTTCTCCCAGAATGTGTGCGGACATCAACAGTAGAAACCTGTTTTCTTAAATGTTTTTTACTGCTGATAGATTTCCATTCAGGCAATTGCTAAACTAATATTGTGGGAAGGATTGCCCTCCCAAATTCATCACATATCCAGTCATCCATACCTTTTCTGTGACTTCTTCTTGGAAGCAAGCTAGTACTGACACAATAAAGAAAATGCATTTTTGTCATTGGCTGGTAATTTCTTGACCAGTAAGCACATCTCTCCTATCTTTGAGAGACATCGAGTAGTTTGGGTCCTGACTAGGACGATTTTTCTTGCCTGCTGGGAGGGCTAAACTGGTTCCTTGAATGGCATTTTCATTACAGTTGGTTGTCTCTAAAATAGCATCATATTTCATGTAGTCTTAACTTTCATTGTGATGCATTGGCAGATTTGCCTGTGCCTTGCCATGTACTAGGGGTAAAAGATTCACAGAAAGCAAAGCCCCATTGCTAGTGAAGAAGCTGTTTCCTTAGCTGGAATCAGAGGGGCTTGAGACTTTATAATGGATGTTCCCAGATGAAAACAAACTGTCTCTCCTTCAGATAAAAAATCTGTTGATTTTTATTTTTTATATATCTATATATACATATATATATTTATATTCTAATCTGGTTTTATTCGGCAATAAATTTATTTCACTGTCAGTATCCAAAATTCATTTTTCACTACTTGTCTTCCTAGGGAAATAAAAAGAAGCCTCAGAAGTCACATTAGTGGGGTTTGAGTTTCCAAAGTCTGATCTGATTTGTCCTTCTTGAACCAAAAATAAGCCTTAATGGTGAATGCAGAAACGTTTTTGGGGTGTACAGTATTCAATGCATGCTTCTACCTTGCCACGACTCTTATTCCTCCCTTTATTTTGAACAGGTGTATCTATGTCCTCACTGAGCTCTGAGAGTGACTATGCCATCCCTCCTGATGCCTACTCCCTGGATGGTGACTATTCAGAGCCAGAACACAAGCTACAGCGAACATCTTCCTATTCCACTGATGGTGGCGTCTGCACTGTAAGTCTTGCATTGTAACTGCTATGTTACACTTGCAAAAGGGATGCAAACAGAGCCTTAGCCTGAAAAGAGACAAGTGTAACTACAGTCTATTGAGTAATCCCCCTGCAAAGTGATGCTCTAACAGACCGGGCTATTGGTGCAGCTGATCAGTACCAAAAGACACTATCTGGTGCTTCAGAAGAAGGTGCCATTTCTGTTATGTGGTTAGATAAAAGTATAAGCATCAAGGGCTGTATTCTTTCCTGATGACCTATATTGGTTTCATGGAGCTATGTTCTACTTTAATGATGGCCTTACACTTTTGGGACAAAATAAATTTGGAAATTCAGAGGAAGGAAGAAAAAAGAAAAGAAACCTCAAAATGGACAGCAATAAAGTCTGTACTTTTCAGTGTAAGAGATCAAACAGACAAGGAACAGGAGTCTAATCATGGCATAGAGACAGCCTTCACTTTTATTTGGAAAATCAGTGCATTGGTAGAAAGAGAAATCAGTTTACAGTGCATCAAACAATCAGTGAAATGATCTTTGATGGCTACTACTAAACAAAGCAGAAAATTATGGGAGATGCAGCGAATGTCTGGGCTTGATTTCAGCGCACTTTGTATTTTGAGAGGTGCAAGATAACCTCCTCTCCCCTTTGCTCTGTCCTCCAGGAACCCATGGAGAAATCGGGCTACTTGCTGAAAATGGGCAGCCAGGTAAAGACATGGAAAAGACGATGGTTTGTTCTCAGAAACAGACAGATCATGTACTACAAGTCCCCGGTAAGTCAGTGGGATACATTTCCTCCTCTTTAGAGGCACAGAGAAATATACTGAAAAGACACTTTTGGTTAGACATGTCACTGTTTTGAAAAGTATTATGAACATTAGAAAGATTCACTGTATGCATCAGATGAAGAACAAAGTTATTATTAATAAACTTGTCACTTAACAAGTGTCTAGCCAAATCTTGAAAACTTCCAAAGGTGGAAATTCAGCCACCGTTTTGGTAGCTATTGTGTGTTGTATTGCCTTCCCAGTTAGAAAGGGTTTGGTTTATTGGTGTTTGTTGGGGTTTGGTTTTGTTTTATTAATCATAATGTCCAATCTGAACTCCATAAGACAGTATTTATTATCACTGCCTTGTTTATTGTCTGCCACTATTGAGGAGACTTTTGCAATGGGATCACGCTGTCTCATATTTCGCCTGGCAACCTTAGGCTGTCCTTTCTAGCGCATGAATGCAGACTCCAACCTGCACTTGCATATTATGCTGTATTTAAGTAATCTAAGACCCATCTGAGGTTTCCGACTGAAAAAATTGTTTGCTTTTCTTTCCTCAGAGTGATGTTATCCGCAAACCACAAGGGCAGCTGGAGCTGAATTCCTCATGCCAAATTGTCAGAGGTGAAGGGTCCCAAACATTCCAGGTAGGCGTTGCTTTTTTTATACTGCAGATAACCATGCATTCAGTGGCTGGGTGAGGGAGCACTTAATTCAGACTGAATGGTATTGTGTGTCTCAGCTGATATGAGCTAACTTTATCTGGTCTCTGTGTTTCCTGGCATGAAACAGGCAGTTAGTCTAATTAATAATGAGGAAAGAGCTAAATTGTAACTCAAATGCACCCTTTGGAAATTGAAAGAAATTTGTATTTATTTTTGTCCTGTTTTACACCATAACACTTTCCTTTTTTTGCAGGAGTTAGAGCTTGAAATCTGTGGGGGAAAATGATTCTTACAACAATTAAAATGAGCTAGTACCTAGGATCTTTCTGAGAGACTTCTCTCACAAGATCTCAAGCCTGACTTTACATGCCTGGAGGATCTAAAGAAACATCTGAATAGTTTGATTCTTTTTAGAATTTGACTTCTAAAGTATTAGAAGTTAGCCCAGCACTGGGTTCACTTTTAAGTCATTATTGACTTAATTAGAAAGGCAGTATTAAAGTTTCTTTCATACTTTGAAATGTATATGGACTGTCTTGTGAGCTACCTTCTGCCCTTATGGAACTGAAGTTGCTAAGGCCTAATACTATTAAATTTATAGCATCTTTCCTCCCAGAGTTACAAGGTAATGAAGGCAAAATGCAATACAAAGCGAAGGCAGCAAAACTCCACATTTATGTAGTCACCTTTGAAATTAAGAACTAGCAGCAGCACTGAGAAACGAGAAAGGATGAGAGGGCACAAAGCCACAGTATCCAACAGAAACAGCAAGAGAGCTTATGAGAATTCAATTAATCTGAGTTTCATTTCTTTCATTTGGGCTTTGAGGATTAGCACCTTTTTTCTCACCCTCAAAAAAATCTCTCCTGAATGACCAGAAAAAATTCTGTATGGGATAAAGAAACTCAGCAACTGAAGAAAAGATTTGTAGGTGTGCAGATTTATACTTTCTCACTCCTGTTCCTTCCAGCTTGTGACAGAAAAGAGAACCTACTTCCTCACAGCAGACTCTCCCAACATCCTGGAGGAATGGATTCATGTCCTACAGAGTATCCTGAGGGTACAAGTGAGCGGTCCTGTTGGTGTTCCTCATAGTGATGCTAAACCGACTGTGAAAGGCTGGCTCACCAAGGTAAAATAATATTTCATACTTTATTCAGTTTAGCTCAGAATTCACAGTGTACCGGCTTCTTGGTTTGCACAGTAAATGTGAGCAAGAAATTAGTATTTTAATACTCTCTGTAAGAATAGGGGAAGAAGGAAAAATGGCTGTAGATTTCTGTATTTCAGAGTGAAACATTTATATAAATGATAAGGAATGGGACAAACAAGGCTACTGAAAGGTACTGACTGTCAAGTAGTAAATAATAACAAATATCTAGTTTATGTATGATTTTCTTAAGCAGAATTCACAGCATGTCATAGTAAAAAAATCAACACTGCTGAATGTCACGTTTAAGTGATCTTTAACTTGGTGACATAGGAGAGTTCAAAAAAAACGGCTTGTATGGTTCCAGGTTAGCATTTAGTTCTGTCATAACTAGACTGCAGGTACATTAGTACAAAGTACAGTGGCTGAAAATTCTTATTCTTTGTATCATTTCCATAGATTAGTTTAACATTGCAAGTTACTGTGAATATTTTAATATAATTCTGATCAGGTTCAAAGATGGCTAAAGACAATCTGCATCTGAAGGTTATTCATCTGCAATAGGAAACAGCTATCCATACTATAGGTTGACTGATCTTTTCTTGCTGAGATGAACTGATTTGTTTTTATAATCTTTTAAAAGCTATCCTTAATATTATATTTCAGTATAGAGAAATTATAAGTTATTATGAATGAGTAAAACACTTCACAAAATCTTAGACCTATTCCCAAAAGCACCCATGTCCTATGTACTTGGGTGGGAAGTACTTGCCTGGTTTTGGAAGGGGTGCCCTGTATGATTTGAGAGGAGCTTGTGTTAGCATAAAACAATATATGCAAAGTTTTAAGGGAGAGTTGAATTGGAAATAGAAATCCTAGAAAGTCATTCCGGCAATACTGCTGATATTAAAAACATGGATGTGTTTGTCCTCCTTACAGGTCAAGCATGGTCACTCTAAGCTGGTCTGGTGTGCACTTATTGGAAAAACTTTCTACTACTATCGAAATCATGAAGATAAGGTAATTCCTTTTTCTCCTTTTATTCCTGGACCCTCCTTTCCCATTTCTTATGAAGTTTTCTTTACTGTTACTGCTTCTGTGTCTCATGTCTCTTTCTTGGTTGTACTTCTCTTCTAACAGCACCTGTTCCACAAAGAGAATCAATATTTTCTGTGATTTTATTTTTTTAAGCTTAAATGACAGCAGACTTAGAAGGCAAGTGATTGCTCTTTCTCAGATCACTGTATCTTGTTCCTCACTTTCTCTATTTGGTCTTGTGTACCCTTCTGAGCAGACTTTTACACAGCAGCTGATAGATTCCGCATAGCATCATGAAAACAGATAGCAACAACATTCTGGGAAGAGAGAGGTAATCAATGTAATGTGCTGCCATTTCTGGACACTTGGCCCAATAGTCCATTACTTTGTTTTGGTGATGTCAAACCTCAAGTTTTAGAATATCAAGAAGTACTGTGACTTATATTTGGGATTGTCCTCCAGAGTTAGCACAGCAGATACCCTCTCTTGTCTGAATCTAACTACTTATGAAATTTTCAAAGTATTTCTTTTCCAGTAGCAAGCAGAAAGTCTGACCAGGGTCAGAAAACTGTGGCTCAAGATATTAAGCAACTGACCCTCAAGTGTAATGGGAAAAAAGCAGTATCTTATGGGAAAAAATATCTTATTATTTGCATATTCTCATTCTAACCTGTAGTTGCTCTCCCAAGAAAAACAGAAGTAGTGACACACTTTGTAAAAGAAGACATTCTCTAGAAATGCAAGGTTACATTAGCTGAGCATTGAATTATTTATTCCTTACATTTTACAGAACTGTCAACATTTCTACTTGGCTTTTCTTTCCCAGTGTTCCCTGTCCATACTGGGAGATGAGTTATGTTTATCTAATGTGCTTCTGCTCCTCATAGTGTCCTTTAGGGCATTTGCCTCTGCGTGAGTCCAAGGTGGAAGAAGTAGACCGTTCCTGTGACTCTGATGAAGATTATGAAACCACTGATGGAGGACTTCTCTCATCCCACTGTACATTGGTGATTCACCCACAGGACCAGAGTCCCACGTATTTACTTATCCGCACCAAACAGGAGAAGGTATAAAAAGCAGTGGTTTTTTGGAGAGCAAGAGTCTTTTGGTAACAATGAACAAATGGGTTGTACAGGCTTAACCTGTTTGTAGAAAACAGGTCTGAATTGACTCACACTGTTCTCACCCTTATGCCTAGAACACCTGGCTGTACCATCTGACCGTTGCAGCTGGTAGCAGTAATGCCACAGTGGGCACATCATACGAACAACTCATTGGAAAACTGTTGGATGCAGAGGGAGACCCTAGTAAGTAAGCACCACAAGCTCTTCCATGGTAGCAAAGCATAAGGAAGAATGATTTCAATTCCCAATTTAATCTGGTCAAAGGTGAGGGAAGGGGATTCTCAGTAGTACATCATATGGTATAGTGTCCTTCTCCCCTTTTTCTCAGACAAGTCCATCACATTGTCACATCATTTATCAAAGCCTCTGAACTGTCTGTAACAGTAATTCAAATTAAAATAAAGAACTGGTGCTTTAATTTTTTCCTGTCTGTCTTGGTCTTGATTTTCCTTTCCAGGAAATCTTGACCATACAAACATGTGCTCTTTTCTCTAAACACACTCAAACACACTTGCCTTCCCATCTGTTTCTCTGTCTGCACGTATAAACCCTTATACATACATCCATGCTCGTCTGTTCCTCCTCATCTTTGATACCTGCTCATGCATTTATGTTTATGCACCATGTTCTCAAATATGTATTAACGTTTGCATTCATACTTAAAACTCCTTCCTTGCATTCTTACACATTCTGGACCCACATGGGAACCTTGCTTCCTGTTGAATAGTGACTTGCACTAACAAAGACCTCCACTGCAGGCAGCTGCCCTGGCAGGGTTTGTGTCTCTGGTTTGGACACACACCTGAGCAGCTTCTCACCGGAACCCAGCTGATGAGAAGCTCTGATGTAGCAGGGCTGAGGATGCCAGTACTTCTTTCTGCTGATGGCTAATGCTGCTGGTGACTCCTTATCTATGGTGGGCTTTGCTGAAATCAGTGAAGTGTCACCAAAGATAACGTGGCCTAGTGCAGTGCGACTTCCACGGGTGCTTTGCCGTCTCAGCAAGGCTCCTTGTCAACATGGACACTGTTCTCTCTCTCCTGTTTCTGACACTGCATGTTTTTGCCCATCTGCTACCTCAGATTCTCCTCTGTGGAAGCATCCTATGTTGTGCTACAGTAAAGATGGGTTGCACACATCCCTCACTACTCTGCCATCAGAGGCTCTACAGACTGAAGCTCTGAAACTTTTTAAGGTATTTAAAGGGACATTGCATGGTTTTCAGTTATTTTGCTCTGTTGCTGGGGCAATAACATTGTTTGGTCATGTTGTACAACATTTACTGTCATTATGGGTTGCTTCATTCTTTGGAGGTTTGATTTTCTTGTGCAGGATCTGGGTTTAGGAGTAATGTCCCCCACAGACTTTATGCTTCAAAGTTAGCTTTATCTTCCTCTTTCCTCTCCAATAGTTGGATTGAAGGAAACAGAAACAATTCACTGGCAAACTCAGTTGTGTCAGTAAGACCAGTGGTGAAGCCACTGGAGATTGCATTTTTGCACTCTGCAAGTGTAAGATCAGCAATGAGACTGGACAGTGTGAACAAGGTAAAACACAGGCATGAAAGGCAGGAAGCTCGTTTTCCCCTCAGTTCTGTTGCTGACTTGTAAGTGCCTTAGATGGGGGGAGGTTGAGTAAATTTTCTAGTTGCCGTAACTAAGGAAGGAGGAATAGGAATTATGTATTGACTCTCCTCCCTCGTCTCAAAGTTATTTATTAACGGTCTGTAAGTTAATAAATACATCTGGGGAACCTGGCTGGAAAAGTACCAGAGAAGAGTTGCTGTATTCATGGCATTGACTGACTTCTACCCTTTCACAGTCCTGTCAGCTGTTTATCAACGTTCCTGTGGAGGCATCCTCTATTGATTACCACGTGTCACTTGCCCAGACAGCACTGCAGGTGTGCTTGACGCATACCGAGCTGCAGAACGAAATTTACTGTCAGCTTGTTAAACAGACCAGCTGCCGACAACCCCAGAACCACTCAGTCATTCAGGTCAGTTCCTCTTTAGTCACTGCCACTCTGCAAATACTTTCCATTTAATCCCATGTTTTTAATAATTAGCTATGGGACTGGTTCTCATAAAATAGTGCTTATGCTAAAGGTGTGCTGAGGGAAAGAGAATCTCAGCACTCATGTGCAAAGAAAAACACTAAGAATATAACTACTTGAAAAATAAATTTTTGTTTAAATGTAAGTGTTTACCAGTTGCAAATGGTCTATTCAGACCATATTCAGAATCAAAGTTCACAGCATGTTTTGTCTTGCTATAACTGTTACATGGTATTAGTTTTGTTTTGCATTTTAGATAATCAACAGCATACAAGGCATGAATATTACTATTAAGCATGAAATCTGAATTTTGCAGTATAATTGTTGGGTAAATAAAATTAATAAGTTACAGCATTAATGTACACACGCAATTACAATATTCCCAGCTCAAGTGAAACATTAAAATCAGGTTGAATAATAATAGATCTAATTTGAAATAAAATTCCCTTGTGCTTTTTTGGTTATGATTTTCAGTTACATAGTATTAATTTAAGTCTTAATTGTTGACTCAGTTGTGGTTACACTAGTCAAAATTTTCAGAAGTAGCCAGTCATTTAGAACTCTAAGAGTCCAGGTTGAGTTACTGAAGAGCAGTCTGTCTGACCAGCACTTCCTCTGAAACATCTTGAACTACACACATAAAAAGGGTCACTCCGAAAAGCAGTAGTCACCATTCATCATTTTGACTGTAGTATTCAATAAAGACAGCAGGTATGAAATACAGAGCAAGAGTGATGTCCAGTTTTGTGTTCACAGTGCTGGCAACTCCTGGCTTTATGTGCTCCTCTATTCCTGCCTCAACATCACTTCCTCTGGTACATCAAACAGCACTTGCAGCGACATGCAGACCCCAGGTAAGGACTGCAACAGCATTTCGTTCTGCTCAGCTGACTGCCTCTTGCACCCACTACAGATAAAGAGGGAAGTAATTTTGGAACACACACCTACAAATATATATTGAGAGGGAGGACAGAAGGTTCCCAGTAGTATAAAGCTATGCCCCTTGAACCATTCACATTAATTTGTCACTTAGATAAAGCTAGTTCACAAAACTGAGTAACTTATAGTAGCAAAAGAACTTTTTGTAGAAATAACTGGAGCTAAATAGGGAAGTTTTTTGCTTAAGCAGCTACGTTCTTTTATTGACAGACAGACCAAAGTAATTACTTGGAATGAATTATTCAAATTTTAGATGATTATGTTCTGCTGTCAGGTCAGCAAGCAAAGTGACAGAACAAAAGTGAGGCAGAAAACGTCTCAGGGAACCATAAAAAGTTAGGAAAAACTAACAAACCTGAAATATGTGCTAGTACTGTTTTCCCTTACCTCTTTGGTGTGTAACTATGGTAATAGCAAGAAGTTGTTCTCCATTGTTCATGCTGTGCTCTTTGTTTGTTTCCATGGTGATCTGGTCTTCAGCTTATCTCACTGTGTTCTGAGCAGGGAGGTCACAGCTAGAGATGTCTAGTTGTCTGTTGCAAAAATATGCCGTTGTTAAGACAGAAGAGTAGTTTCCTTTCAAACAAATATTCACATTCAGTTAATAAGCCTAAGTCTGCCATGGAACTCAAGCTAAAAGTCTCCTGGCACTGCAAAGGAAATGTGTACTGCTAATCAAGTATGTTAAATGCTTAAATGCTGCCTCACACTTGCTATTTCTTCTCAAAATCAAAAATACAGCTATTGAGCACTCCTCAGTATACAGGTTCTCTCTCCATGTGCTAAGACAACATGTTAAGAATCTTTTGTCTGGTACTAGGAGCCATCTCTTCAAAGTTGTGCATTACCAGCTCCCAGACTGGCCCATTCAACTCAGTAGTGGAGCTGCTCAACTGTTGGAGACTGTTGAATTTCATAAGGATTTGCTGGGCCCTGTGAAACTGATTTATTACATCAGCTTCAAGCTCTGCTATGCTGATGGTCGCCCAAAAGTACCTTTGTGAACAAATAAAAAATTCTTAGCCCAAAAGTACCTTTATGAACAAATGCACTCCAAGCAGAAACAAAGAGGAAGTTTATTTATAAGATCCAGCTATGAAACAATTATTAGGGCTAGAAAAAAACCCCAGAAATTACATGAAAATGTGCCTATGCTCACCTGTACTTTATCTTAGATTTGGAGCAGTTCCTAAATGGGATTTAGCTTAGTTCCTTCTCCCTAGCTCTAGGAATACTTACCTCTCTTTGGATGGAGCAGATACAGCTATTTCTTGACCGGTTAAGTAGATCTGCTTTCCCTGTTTCACACAGCAAGCAAGACACTAGAATGTTTACACTGCATAATACCTGTGGCCTAGGTCTATTCTAGGTATTAGAAGACCTTAATTAGAAGAATTATAGATCTTAATTCTAGGTATTGTTTTTCGTGAAAGGGGATCTTAGCGTACATATCCAGTCTCTAAAAGAGGAATAAAAGTCAGAAGTCACAGGGCTCAGGAGCATTTGGAAACCAAACATAACAACTTCTTGATGAAGCAGGATTATCTATTTGAATATTGTCCAAGCTCATTACTGGGGAGGTGAACAATACATTGCTGCAGTGAAAAGCCAGAACTCCTGACTTCCATGTTTCTCATAGGGATTTAACTAGAGTTTTACTCACGTACTGAGCTCCTGGAGGCATCTTGAATGGAATTATTTTCCCCTGCAAAATGATAGCACAGTTACAAATTCATATAAATCCTTCAATTTCAGACCTTATTCAGTATACACATTCTTAACATTTTTGTGCAAGGTGCAGTTGACTGTTCCTGCTTGGCTTTAGAGGCACATCTTTTTGGTGCTGTTCGATGGAGCACTCTCTTCAGTAGACAGTAAGCTGATCATCTTGGTAACTATCCCTATCCTATATTGAACTGTCAACCAATCTACGCTTGCCTGGAATCTCTGTTGAGTCTCTTGGTTGGCAGGTAGGGTTAATGGAAACTTACAGTTTGTACAACCATGTAAATTGATAAACACAGCTTGTAATGCACTAGTCTCACAGGATTATACAACTCAGTATTTACCAGGACTTGGCATGATAGTAACTAAATTCCACTGGCATGACGGCGAGTTTGAGGGTGAATTATCTTGACAGGTACTATGGTGGCAACAGAGCCCAGAAGAGAATATGTGTCCAGTCCACCTAGAAGCAGGGAATACTCTTGTGTTTCCTAGAGAGTCCATTGTCTGCCTTAGTTTTACAGGTCCTTGGAGCTCAGGTTTGTGTTGTAGCCTTGCACTTGAGCTGTTAGTCTGCTGAGATTAACAGCGTATCTGCATAGAGATATATCTTTGCTTGAGCAAAAGCCTGAGGGAGGAATGTGTTGCCACGGCATGGGAAATTGAAGAGGACATGGCACTTGGAGCGTGTTTGTGGTTCTCTCCCCCTCTGCCTAGGAGTGAGATAGGCAAGTATGCCATCTACTGCCAGAGATCAGTGGACCGCACTGTGCAGGCTGGAGAGCGGGAAGCCAAGCCCTCCCGGATGGAGATCGTGTCCATCCTGCTGAGAAATCCCTACCACCACTCACTCCCCTTCAGCATCCCAGTGCACTTCATGAATGGAACATACCAGGTGAGCCACCACAGCTGCCTTTCTTCTGTGCACTAGAGGACTGAACCATTACCTGCCTCCTTCATGTGGGTGGGTGGCACCATGGTGGTTATACATTATCAGGTGTTGGGAGACAAACACTGTTTCTTCTCCTTGCTGTTTTAGCTGATTTTCCAAGAAAGTGAAAGGAATTCATCCCTAGCTCTACAGATCTTAGGAAGAAAAGGTAGCTGAGAAAAAGGGAGAGATGCTGGAAGAATCTCAGTATCAGAAAGAATGTGATATGGAGGTAGACAATACACAGGTGTTGTCACTGGAACTGGCAGTTAATCCTGAGATGCTGATCTGTAGGAAACCACCTTCATTAGTTGTCATACCCATCAATGGTCACAGTTCTTATATCCTCAGTTAAGTCCCCTTTCATTGCAGGTTGTAGGTTTTGATGGTTCCTCAACAGTTGACGAATTCATCCAGAGACTGAACCAGGAAACAGGAATGAGGAAGCCATCCCATATGGGATTTTCTCTGTTCACAGATGATCCTTCTGGCAGGAATTTGGAACATTGTTTGCCAGGCAACATGAAGGTATTTATATTTCCTCTCTGCTACCTTTAGTATACATCTTTGAAGAACTGCCAAATGGTTAATAAATCTTTATCTTAATGAACTAAGATCAAATAAGCTTGGATATTGTCTATCTAGATTAATATTCACAGATGAGATATTAATTCCTGCACTTGGGTCACAATAACCCCATGCAACCCTACAGGCTGGAGGAAGAGGGGCTAGAAAGCTGCTCAGAGAAAAAGGATCTGAGGGTCTTGGTTGACAGCTGCCTGAATGCGATCCAGTAGTGTGCCCAGGTGGCCAAGGAGGCCAATGGCATCCTGGCCTGTATCAGCAATAGCGTGGCCAGCAGGACCAAAGAAGTGACTCTCCCCCTGTACTCAGCACTGGTTTTGGCCCCCTCACTACAAGAAGGACATTGAGATGCTGGAGTGGGTCCAGAGAAGGGCAATGAAGCTGGTAGAGGGTCTGGAGCACACGTCTGATGAGGAGCAGCTGAAGGAGCTGAGGTTCTTTAGCCTGGAGAAAAGGAGGCTCAGGGGGATCTTATCATTCTCTACAACTGTGTGAAAGGAGCATGTAGCCAGCTGGGGGTCAGTTTCTTCTCCCAAGTAACAAATGACAAGAGGAAGCAGGCCAGAGTTGCTCCAGGGGAGGTTCAGATTGCCTATTAGGCAAAATTTCTTCACTGAAAGAGTTCCTCAAGCATTGGAACAGGCTGCCCAGGGAAGTGGTGGAGTCACCACCCCTGGAGGTATTTAGAAGAGCTGTAGATGTGTCATTTGGGGGCATGGTTTAGTGGTAGACTTGGCAGTGCTGGGTTAATGGTTAGGCTTGCTGATCTTAAAGGTCTTTTTCAACCTAAATGATTCTATGATTCTATAATTAGCTAGCCTAATCTGATAACGTTCTTAATAGAAAGATCTATTTTAGTAGGTGATAAATTGGTCAATTTTTAAAAAGTCTAACTCATATTTTAGCACATATTAAAGTTTAATTTGTCTTGACTACAAATTTGAAACATGACTGAGCTAGCCAGCATGATCAGATATCACAACTGACATTAAATGTGACACTCCTAATTGAGACAAATTTATGTTAGGCTGTGAGTCTTTTGGCATGTCTATATAAATTCCATTTATTTGATTATAAAGTATCTCCTTGCTATCTCCAGATAACTCAGGCTTTCATTGTTCATAAGCTTTCTTAGGGGAGAAAGCTCTACTGAGTATGGCTTCACTTTAAGAAAGTGTGCAGTACCTCAGATCAGGGGAAAAGGAAAGCAGATAAAGTATTAGCATGTTTCTTTCATATGGAGATTTTTACCCATGCTGCAGCTGTATGATGATCTTAATTGAGCAGGCTGGCTGCCATGAATGAGACACATCAGATTTTGGTACAAATCTATGAGAATAATTTGTCATACAGCATTAATGGAGGAAGAGTTGTAGTGGCAACTTTGAAGAGGTCCTGATACCTGTAGGGGACTTTAAACAATCAGTTTTACACAGTGTAAAATTTCACATTAAGCAATGTGAAGAGGGAGAAGATACCAATAACTTTGAAATAGTTGGTCTGAAAGGAAACTACCACAGACAGTGCCAAATTATATTGTTTGTTTTCATGGCCTGATATAGATCAGGTAATCTGGAGCTTTGGTAATTGGACCACCATCTGGAGAGATGAGGTATCAGAGTAAACAAAGGAGCTTGAGACAATCAAAGGCATCACTTTGCCTTGGCAAGTAAATAATAACCAGTAAATCTCAGTAGCTTAAGAGAGGTTTAGAGATCTGATTATATATTTCATGTGGCTTCTTATGTTCACATTCCTTTCACTGAGATGACATCAAAAGAGAACTAGGGGCCTTCATTAGACCACTTGTAAAAAGACTAGAATAACCAGGAGGAGCTGAATGGAACTGAAAAAAAATAACCATGTCATTATGAAAAACATGTCTGAGTTACAAAGTTGGAATCTGGGACCAAACATTCCCAAAATTTGGACATTCACGTCCAAGGGTTTGGTATAGCCATGCATTTTCTGCTCCGTTCAGAGGATATGTTAGTGCTTTCTTTTGGCTCAGGAGGGCACTTTTGAAGTAAACCTACCAATCATTCCTATTAACCATGCTTTGACTCACATTAAGGAGTAACCTCAGAGCATGAAATTTATTATTTTCACATGAAACATGAACGGGAAGATGTCATCCAACATAGTAGTGGGCTTTCAGATCACTTGGTCAGACTACTAGTGTGGGCATGGAGACTTAGGAAGGGCTGTTTCTCTGTTCGGATCTGTTCCTCCTGGGCTTTGCTACTTGCTGATGTAGACATAGTCACGAGAGTTACTACCAGACCAGAATTCCTGTGTCCCCCTGCAGGTTAGAGCTGGAGTTTTCAGCTGGAATGCTTTAATTTTTACATACTGTGCAATAGAAAAAGGAGGTGTTTTGTCACTTTGAGCTATGTTTATGCTGATCCAATCTGTTTCTTTATCTTCTGTGTTTCACAATATTTTACTCGCTTACTTTCCCCTCAACCTTTGGCCATATATTTCACCTCAGTTTGTGTCTCCTTTCTCCTTGATATTTTTTAAAGATCTGTGATGTCATTTCTAAATGGGAACAAGCCTTAAAAGAATTGCATCCCGGGAAATATGACGGTGGCACAAGAATTGTAAAGTTGACCTATAAGAACAGGTACTGTCCTTTTTTGGGTGGCCTCACTACTACTGTTAATTAAATATTCTAGACTGCATGTATCTCCGTAGATGACCAGTAATTTATAGTATCATTGGTGCCAAAACTCTTTTAGCTAAGATTCATTTAAATCCTACCGGAGATGTAATGGCTTTTGTTTGTTACATATACAAAAGCATATGGCCTAGGGGTAAAACTCAAACCACTTTGCAATAGCAGAATAGACTTAAAATGAATTAACAACTAACTGTAGCACAATAAGGCATACTTGGCACAATTTCATTTGCCTAGATCCTAAAACATAATTGAAGAATGTGTGTTAGGTGAGAGGAAGAGAGACCTAGAGGAAAAATCACCAGTGAAAACAAGTATGCCAAAACTTGCAATTAAGCGAACAATCACAAAGATGAAAAAGATACAAGAACAATGTTCTAAATCATATGAGCTGTAGAAGAGACATGTAATAGCAGTGCCCAAACCTTATAAAGAAAGAAATGTTAAAAGTTAGATGATGAAAGATGGTAGAGAAGGGGAAGTACAAGACAAAGATCTAAATCAAAAACTGGAACGAGTTCATCACTTATAATACAGATAGGAATTCTGAATTATAGTAAATCAAGAGCTGTATGAGAGCAAGGAGTGAATTCTCTTTGCAGGCAAAACAAAGGCCACCCCAAAACTGAACAGAGAGTTCAATATGGAATATAGGAAGATTTTGTTGACTGTAATAGAAATAAATTTCTGTCAACTCCGTTAGTTGGTGTAATAGAAGTGAAAACAGAAGTTATTGCTTTTGACCCAGAAGGCAGTATTTGTTTCAGGCGTGAAACTTTGCAGTATTATTTTGTTGGGCTGGAATGTGCATAGGCTAGACAGCAAGGATGTTTTGATAAGGTCTCTCCAAGGCTGGACTGTTGTAACACCAAGGACTCTGATAAGACATTTGTAAGGTCAATATGATCCTAATAGTGTTGTTAATCTCAAAGTGACATAAAAATAAACAAACTGATCCACTGGAATGAATATCTCGTGTAGTGGAATTGTGGAATATATAGCCATAGAAGCAGCTTGAAATGAATATGTGAATTAATTGCTGTGGACTGTGTATGAGGAATGGTTCTGGGAAGCATTCCCCACACCGGTGTCTTCAACCCCAACGAGTAATCTTGCTATGCCACATAAAAAAAATTCCAAGTGTGAATGGAATAAAAAACAGTAGGATGCTTTGATTTACAAGCATGTTTCCTTAAACAAAGTCTGCTGATTGGGTCTCTTATTTCCTGCTGAAGCGAACTGAAGAATTTTTTAATAAGTCTTCAGTGTAAGTGGTCAAATTCAAGCTGGCAAGTCTGCAAGGCTGCCTTGTAGAAGCTTATACATGAAGAGCAGAGATAGTTCTCTTTTCTGTGATAAGCAGAGAAGGCCATAACTTAAATATTGCCTGTCTGTGCTTGATGGGGATGAATGGACACTGATTTAGCTGTGTTTGATAAGTGTTCACTGTCTAGAAGTGGTTGGCTTACAGAATTCATATAGCTTCCAAAGCTAGAAAGCATGTTTTGAGCCCTCCTTGCTCAAATCTTCTTCATAAGGGAAGCACCTCAGCTTCCAAATCTCTGTCTAGTACCCCTTCAAAGAAAAAAACAAACAAAACAAAACACAAAACACACTTTTATTTTGCCTCACCTTGATTGAAGTTCCCCGCTGTACCTTCGGTTCGCAGTATCCTTTTACCTTCACAATCCTCTCTATTTTTTAGACTATATTTTCGGAGCCAGGCCAAAGGTGAGACAGACCGTGAGCGGTTGCTGCTGGCCTTCCAAGTGAGCAATGAAATAGCCAATGGAAGGTTTCCTGTTAATAAGGAATTAGCTCTGGAAATGGTGGCTCTAATGGCTCAGGTGGGTATGGCAGAAATCCTCACTTTTGTCCTCCTTCAGCTGTACACTGACTATGTTTGACTAAGCAGCTCCCTTTTACATCAAAAGTGCATCAAACATACATACAATGTGATGTGTCGAACAAACACAGTCAGATGTACCATGACAAATACATGATACTACCATATATGTATGTTAGAACACCTTTTGCTGTAGGGAAATTTTCTCTAGCTGTGCCTCTCCTTTCCTTCTCAAGAAAAACACTGGAAAAAACAGAGTGAGGCTGGACTATCACCAATTAGTACCTTAGTAGAGATATGGAAATAGGACCACCACTAGAATTCCATTAATAGTAAAAATTTCCCCTGTTGCACTGCCAATACCCTGTTACTCAGGAAGAGCATCTTCTAGGATCCTCCATTAGGTCTCCAGGCTTGCATTTAGTATTTTACCACATAAAACACACATTGTGGGTTGTGGGCATGATAAGCAGTGTAATAGTTTTTTACTGACCTGAAACAGAGTGTCATATTTGTTAAAGCAGCATAAACTGAGATGAAGAAGCAGGGGATGTGGTCCAAACTGTTTAAATATGCTGTTGTTTTAATTGGCCAATTGAAAATAAATCCCCAAAGCCTGGCAGTTTCTACAGATGTGTCTCCTCACAACAAATATCTGGCTGAAATCACGTTCCACTCTCTTAGATCAGTAGATAATCCCTTGGGCAGTAGTGTCCTCAGTGGTTGCTCTTTTGTATATATTTACTATGGTAAATGCTGTAGACAACATTCCCCAGCCTATGTCTTTTTGCATGACTAATAAACACACTAGTTATCAGTATGGGAATTCATGGAATGTTCTACTGCATTAAAAACCCCATAGTTCTGTTGCACTATAAACTATAATGTTGTCTTAGGTGGAATATGGGGATTTGGATCGACCAGGATCTTCAAGTCCTGGGGGGACATCACAATTGAAAATGCAGCATCTTCTCCACCAGGTTTTAGATAAATTCTACCCCAAACACTACAAGCAAAACATTACTCCTGAACATCTCAGGTAAATTGTTGGTTCTTCAATACTTTGCACTGAAATCAGCTTTTACTTGCCAAATTGTTTTTACATTTAAGAAGTTTCAAGGAGCTCTGTCAAGATTATTTGATGTAGAAACTCAAACAAAACAAAAGTGTCAGGAAAAGGTACCCCTGAAAGAAAAAACTATATAAAAAGAGCCAAATCACCAACTAATTTTGCCATAGACAAAAAGTTTAAGCCTTTTACTTCCAAATTAGGCATCTCAATTTCAACAAACTAACCCAAGCCTAAGATGAATTGTCTTTCTGAGTTTTTGTTTTACATTTCCCCCAAGTGCCAGTTGAATCCAGATGCCTAACATTTGCAATGAGTCATAAAGCCAGCTCATATGAATTGCTTCAGACCATGCAGTGATTCTGGTGGGACGTATTTTGGCAGGGTTTTTTGATGTTCTGACTTGGAAATTCTCACACACAATGCCAAGAGCTCAAGTATAAAATCCACACTTTGCCACAGATCTCAGATCTATCTGATTTAAAGTGAGAGAATGGTCTTTCTGCAGATCTTAAGCTACTTAGGGATGCAGTGGTGGAACTAAAACAGTTACCTCCTTTTGGAAGCAAATTCCATCTGCATGTAGCAAGGTAGCTGCCAAAACATCCCTAGTGAGCCAAATCAAGAGTGAGTTAATGTATATTGCCACTCCATATAGAGCATACTACAGGCAAGGTATGAGGAAGGTGAGAAAGTCTGTGGAAGTAGAGAAAAGCTAAAATAAACTCAGGTTGTACAACTGATAGTGCTAACAGCCCTGTCCGTAAGTGCTGTGTAGAACAGCCCTTTTGGAGTGAAGAGGTACATTTATTAACTGTTCTGATTTTACACATCTTTCTTTGGAAGACATTAGTAAATAATACTGTCTTGTGTTTTGAATTCCTAAGGCAACTGACAGACAGGCTGGCGACAAAGTGGATGGTGCTGCAGGGATGCTCTCCACCAGAATGCATTCGAATTTATTTGACGGTGGCCCGGAAATGGCCTCTCTTTGGAACCAAAATATTTGCTGCTAAGGTAACTGGAGCGCACTTTTTTCTGTTGCCAAGAGCGAATTATCTGAGCAGAGACATACCTACAGTCTCTGATAACACAGGTTGAAAATGCTTCTACTTCAGAAAGGGAAAAAACTGAACAATACTCTGTCCTGAACAAACAGCCCTGGTACCATATGAATTGAAAAAGAAGGAAGACAAGTATATTCTAACCACTAGGGGCTGCTAGTGTTCAGTAAATAAATACTGAAAGTTCCCTGGCTGCTTCAATTGATCATGATACAGAATTCTACCTGTCCTTACAAGCCTTGCCAAAGCTTTCTCAGGCAGGAATTTTCCTGGGCATCAAGGCTGCAATGATAGTTTAAAAAATAAGATTTACATACCACAGTGGGGGAGGAAGGGAAGAGTCCCCCCTAAGTCACACCTGGCAGCTGATGCCAGCTATAAGGAGAATGGATACTTCAGTCCTGTTCTCTGCTTGACACAGAGCTGGATGCTTTCCTTGAGAGAGGCAAGCACTGTTAATGTCCCGTTGCAGAAAAAAACCCAAAAGTACACACTGAGTGATCTGCCAGCCCACAGGCATCAGCGGGAGAGCAAAGAACATCTGGAGGGAGTGGTTCTCCCAATAGCTTGTACCATCCCGTACCCCATTCCAGGCCTGAGCGCTGTAGCTGTTGCCCGTGCCTGAACTAATGTCTTAGCACATAGTGGCTGTCTGAGAAATCTTGTTTTGGCATTAACCATCTTCCCCATCCCAGGAGACATTTCTGCTGTTGAAAGCTTGAGGGAGGTCTTCTTCATGGTTACATATTTCTTGCTTTGAAGTCAAAGCTGCTCTGGTTACAGAAAAAAAGTAATGATGAAAGGGACCTCTTGAGTAAATATACAAGAAGTTTTCAAAAAAGACAGTTATTTCCACTGTCAGGACTAAAAGAGGTTACTGTCAGAAGAGGTTACTGACACTGAAGGATCAGAATATAGAATAAGTCCACCCACAGGTGAAATGATATTGGTATTTCTGATTATTAACATATTTTATAACTTTTCAGCAGTTAAACAGCAAAGCCTATGGCATTAGCCATGTAATAACAGATTCCCAGGGAAGATTTTATGTCATTAGCCATAACAAGTCATCTTCAACAGACAATTGATGCACATTTGTTGTAAGATTCTGTAAGAAACAAAATGGCATTGATGTGATGGTACAGGGTGCACTGGTATAGAAACCAGCAGGTTTCACTGCCTTCCTGACTGATATGAGCAGTAGAAACACATGTGCTGAGCAGAGCTGCCATGTTGTAGTTCTGTCCTAGCATTTCCTTCAGTTTTAACCACACTGATGGAATCTAATTAATTTCAAAGCCTTTGTTATCCTTGTATCTCTTGTGCCACTACTCTGAAAAGTGTATGTAAATCTGAAAATGTTATTCCAAATTTTGGGAAAAGCTCTCTTAAAAATCAAACCAGGTCACACCATAAGCCTTTAGGATTTTTTCTCATCTTCACTTATCTTTAAATATCAACATTTATATCAAAAACATCATTCTGTGGTGCTCAAGAAATACCTGAATTAATAATTTTCTTTCTCTCTAGCCTATTTTGCCTTCCTCATTGGAAGACTGTCCAGTCTGGATAGCTGTGAATGAAGATGGTATCAGCATACTGGATTATAACACAATGGTATGTTGAGGAACACTGTTTAAGAGGAATACCTTACCTACCACAGAAAGACATCCCCCTGAGTCCACTGAAAGTCACTAACAGTTTGTCTTTAACAGCAAATGGATCCAGAAGTTAGTTTGTAAAAGTCAGAGATGAGGGAAGTCAGTGTTATGTTTGAACACTCCATAGACAAAGAAAAATTACAGCTGCAGTGTAAGGTAGGGCAGCAAACTTGTTCATACATCTTGCAAAATCTTAGTGGTCTGTGCTTTACTCCCATATCTGGGATATAACTAAATCTGTGCTATGAAGTAGTGAGGCATCGAGCAAACCAGGAGAAAACTAGAAATGCAATTCTCACTTGAGTTTTCTCTGCCAGCTGTTACCTATAGAGCCATCTACTGCCCTTCACTGCTGGAGACCTGGTGTTCTTACAGGAAGTAGCACTATAAACTAATATACTAGTTTAAGGTGGACATTTGGAGTTTTTTACAGAACTATGACTTTTTCAAACTCTCTGTCTGCAGCATTTGAAGGTCTCTTATTCATACTCCTCCGTGCTGACCTTTGGAGGCTGTCGAGATGACTTCATGATTGTAGTCAGTCAAATGAAAGAAAGAAGTTCTGGAAAAAATAGCACTGAAAAACTCCTCTTCACAATGGCAGTTCCAAAGGTAATTGCAAATGAAAAGGGAGTTTCTTTCCAGATGGCAGCATCAGGGCTAGGTGTTTTGTACAAGCCCTGGGGACTGGTACTTGTGGCTGCTGCATTAGCTATGTACATTCAACAAATCCTTTGTAAGCTGGAACCTTTGAACAAGAGACTTATTCTACCTAACTCTTAAAGACAGAGCTTCATTTTAAAACGGAACAATTCCATGGTAAAAAGCCATTTAAAAAAGCAATGCGGTCAATAGATTCTAAAAATCAAAGGGCATTCTTCCCTCTAATTGGCCTACAGTTAATCATTTTCTCTTTTCCCCAGATTGTTGAAGCAACACTTTTGATTGCCAGCTACATTAACTACCGTTCGACTCCTTCACTGCTGTCTTCCACACAGCCCTCACGAAGCAAAACACCTGCTAAGAAGCCCTGGGAGACTGAAAATCGGTGCTTTTTTCCTTCCATGCCCCGAAGCGCTAAGGGGCCCACCCTGCTCTGAGGGCTTGCTCCAAATGAGCTGATTTTTTTGGTTATATACCACATATTAATGCAGGCTCTGATTCTTTTTCCATAATAATAGACAAAGTTCCTTAGAGGTAGAGGCAGTGTACTTTCTCTTAAAAAAAAAAAAAGAAGTTGATTTGGGGGACTGTGCAGGAGTTTCCTTTCTATGACACATTCCATCCAAAATACCATTCCTCAGGTCATTTGCCTGCACAGTGCTCCAGTCATTACATCTGCACTCATTCTTCCATCTCCGACTGGACTGCTTTGCTTTACAAGCACATAAATTTTCTTCGATCCCTCCCATTTTCAGCTTTCGAAAGAAACTTTCATGTCCTTGCTCAGACATGAAAGAAAGACATTGCTGAGAAGGAAGAGGAGATAAACTCACAAGAAAAATTCTGATGCAAGTCAAGGGTGATTTCAGACCGGAAATAGTGAATATAGAATTAGAGTTCAGAAGTACTTAAGAGTATTTTCAACTTTAAATGAAGGTGGAAACCTAGGGTCTTTGCGTGTTGTGTACTCAGAACAACTGGGACTGGAACAGTGTCAGAGAATGCCCTGGCTCCTACAGGACCGATGCATTTCAGAAACTGACGCTGTTCTATGCAGTAGATGGACATTAGATCACTGCTGTAGGGCAGGGCTCGGTGTGCCACATGCTCCACTGTCAGACAAGCACTTTCAAAGACTTCCTGATAACCACTGTTGCAGATGTGTTTGGAACTGCAAATTATCTCAGACAAAGGAAGACAAGGCAAGCAAATTTTGTGCTTTTTCTATCTTTCAGCAACTGGGACAGATCTTCCCAGACAAGCTCTGCCATTCTGACTTGACAGAAGCTGCTTCTTCAAACTCCTGCTTCCTTCCTGTACCATAAGCAAGGAGGAAGTAGTCAGCAAATGTGTACTCATGTTCTTCTGACTTTCCTAAAGAATGTTGGTAGGTTTGATTTTTTGGATATGTTTCAAAGGGACTTCATTATGAGAAGGTTATTAAATTTTAAACAAATAAAAGAAAAATAGCAATTCTTCATAAAAAATCTAAATCTACTTAAAGTTCAGCTATATTGATAAGCATTCTAAAAGAGCTAAGAAAGAATAACTGCACTTTGAAAAGTACCACATCCAGCTTCACAATAATTATGCATTCGTGGGCAACTTTCCCAAATTAAAAGTGTGAATCCAGCCACTAGACAGAACTCAGTAATAGCAAACCAAAGTTATTTGCAAATAAACAAACCAACCATACCAGTGTTTTTACCCCCTAGTACCTGCCACCAACCTTGACACATCCAAATAATGCACACGGTGGAGCTGATACATCAAGAAGTTTTTGTTTCATGCTTATGATGGGTGCAAAACCACAAACTAAAAGAGAAGAGCAGGGGACAGACAAAAATTGTTCTGAGCAATCCCTCATCAGCATCTTTGTAATATAAAACAAAAAAAACCAAACAAACCAAACCCAAACCCAAACCACCCCATGGTGAGTTATAGAAACAGCATGGCAGACCTAAGACAGGAAAAGATTGTACGAACAGTGGCCTGATTTGCACATACTGTAATGCACCCACTTGTTACGAAGTTAAGGACCATCCCTTGAAGGTACAGAAAAGGGTAGAAGCTTTCTGAGACGAAAATAACTTTAAGAAGGTAATTAGTCATTTTTGTTTTCCCTTAGGTACTTTCCAGTGACTATATATCCCAATAGTAGTTTGTATTTCCTCTCTCTCTCACAATTACCTTAATATAGCTGTGTCAGTTTGAATACACAAAGTGTTCCCCCTCCTCACTCTATCACCTGTGCCTAACAATTTCTCCTGTATCTGAAGGTCTGTTTGACAGTTTGCTTCTGGTATCCCACCAGTAACAAAGCTGCTTCAGAACAGCCTGGAGCCGTCATCAGTGCTGGGGATGCTCGAGGCAAAGAAGTCCCCAGTTCACAGGCTGTACTTCCTTACAGTGCTAACACTCATCTCCTCAGAGACTTGAGGAGACTTGTACCAGGGCAAACAGGAAGCAGAGATGTTCAAGAAACAGGAGCTCTCCTGAAGCTCATTATTTTCTGCCATAACTGCACTTTAAATTGAGAAGCATGATACACAGAACTTTCTTTCTTCCTTGTTTCTTAAAAATATTCACCAGTACTTGAGTGTTTCAGGGACCACCCCACTCTGATGGATGCACATACCCCTCCTATTTATAGCTTACCTGTCTTCAAACACCCCACCCTGTGTAGATACCTACTTTGTATGATTCTTTAGTAGAGAAAATAATTTTTTATTTTAATCAATGCTTTTGGCAATGACTGTTAATGCAGCATGGAATGAGATGACAAAAGCCTTTGTGTTCCTAACTGCTGTGTGTATGTAAAAGGCTGTCTGGAAGATACTGTGAGATTTCTGTGTGTTCTTAATAAAATGCAGCTTGTGAATTAATAACCATGAATTAAATGTGTATTATTCTCAGAACGAAAGAAACTATTTTAAAAGCCAAAATATTCTTGATGTAAACAAAAATGAACATAGATTGTGTCTGGTATCCAGACACAAACCTGCCCTAGAGTGATTGCTTTTTTCTCCTTCTGATCTTCTTTCAGCTTAAGTGGATGACTACACCATGGGCACAGGATGTTCACTCCTTCAAAAGATTGCTATGACAATCTTTCAGACTTCCTACTGTGACACAGCTTCTTGGTAATTTCTTCAGTGCACATTCTGAGGACTTCATGGGATTTTTATAGCATAGTCAGCATTCCCAGCACATGCTTGAGCCCACGACTCTGTCCACTCTGCTGAGACATCTTTTCTTTTCTGACACAAAAGGCAGTGGCACATGCCCAAGCTGCTGCCTTTCACTTGGACAATGAAAATACCTCCTGTGACATGAGCTAACCTCTCTTTCAAACTCTGTGGCACCGTGGATAAAAACCCACAAATCTCTTTATCTGTACCTTATAGCATGATGGTATGGTGCCAAGTGTTCATTTACAGACTATGTGGACAATCACAGTACAGCACTGTATGCAAAATAAGCATGAATCCAGGCTCCTGCCAACTTGTGGGTTTAGCTCTTGTTTTGACACTTCAGTCGCCTCATTTATATTACTAAGGAGTCATGGAATATAAAGAGAGAAAAATACCAGTTAAGTGTTACAGTAACTTTTAGCTTATCAACAAAGAAGAATTTCCCAACCTTAAGTTACTACCAAGAGCACAGATCAATAAAACTTTATTCACATTGTCATTACCATCATTTTCAACAACACATGTGCCTCATTCTCAGAGGAAGTGATGCAGCCTTTTAAATGCCACATCTTTTCCATGTCCTGTGTCAACAGGCCCTGCCCCATTCAGCAGTGGGTTCATATTTTCCCTGTATTTCTTTTGATACTTAAGTACTTACTGAAACCATTCTTGTTGCCTTTGACATCCCTTAACTGATTTATCTCCAGCTGGGCTTTAGCTTTTCTAACTACATCTCAAACAGTGTTGCTGTATTCCTCCCAAGTTACCTGTCTCTAATTCCACCTTCTGTCTACTTCCTTTTTGTGTTCAAGTTTTGCCAGGAGCAGCTTGCTCATCCATGCAGGCTTCCTGGCATTTCTGCTTGACTTCCTGCTCATTGGGATGGACTGTTCTTGAGTTTAGAAAAATGATCCTTGACTATCAATCAGCTTTCTTGGACCACTCTTCCCTCTAGGGCCCCATCCTATGGGATTCTTTCAAGCAGATCCCTGAAGAGGTCAGTCTTCAGATCTCTTATGTTTATTTCATTAAACATAACTGAGTGCAACAGTTTAATTTTCTGGTTTTGTCCTTCAGAAATTCTCCTGTGATCAGGAAGTTACCACCTGAGCCCGCACATCAGCTTTGGTATTTCGAGTGTGTTTTTCAAACAAAGGGTTAAATAAAAACCAAAGAATGCATACTTATGGCAGTCCAGCCAAGGTTATTTTATAATTTTAGCATAACTTTCAGATGCATGAAAGAGTAAAAAAATGATGCATTTTCTTGTCTCCCTTTGCCCTATTTCCCCATAATTCTTTTCTGGAGAGGCAAGAAAAAACCTTTTCTGTCTGAGCCTAAAAAGTTCTGCTCATGGGGCAGTTTTGCTTGCTTTTCCATGTGTCCCTCTGAGTCCTGCTGAAAGCTTGGTGCCTTTTTTTCAGCTATTTTATTCCACTTGATTGTGGAGCTGTCTTTCTCTGCTCCAGGATCTCTTGACAACTTTTGTACACTTCTATCAAGCAGTCCAGACGTGGCTTGGAGCTCTAGAAGGCAAACAACAGAGAATCAGGCTCTGTGCTGGCTGTAAAACAGGTGGAAAGCTTGTAATCTCCCACTAGTGAGATGGGCAGAGATAGGACTGGGAGAGCTGACACAAAGCTATCAGGAGCATGTATGTGTAAGGAATGCAATAGCTGTATACCTGTAACTGATCAGCTTCCTCACATCAAGTCAATGGTGAATAGATTTCCCTTGTATATGTTCATTTAGAAACAATCCATCAGACTCCAGGTGTCTGATGTGAGCTGGTGATAGAGGAATGCAAAGCCATTCCATAAGCTGTACCTGCTTTGTGATGAAAAAATGCCAGTCTCTAAAGCTGTCAGGACAAGACATGCAGCACCATTCTGCAGCTAGCCTGAATCTCACACCAACTCAGAAATACTCCCCTTTCTCAGCTCACAGATCACAGCGACAGCCTGGAAGAACATCCACACCTCCCCACCTATCACCCTATTAGGCCATACTCCCTCTAGAGACTAAGGAACACACATTTCCATACACAGATCTGTCATCCTAGAAGATCTCTACTCTGAAAAATCTACCTTCAGGACAGGGAATTTAGACACCTGACTCTCGGCCTCTGCTACTACTGCCAACATAAGGATAACAGAATGTTAACTGAAAACATCAATTAATTTTACCCAAACAGCAAACGATGGTCAATGATTTTTCATCAATTCTAACCTTGGACCAGGTTAAAACCAGCAAGGAGGTGAAAGTTTCACAGTCCCACAGTCCCTATGATCCTATAACTTCTGAGCTCCCAAAACAGCATTACTGTGTAAAGTCCATCAAATGCCTCCTTGCAAGAGTTGCTTAAGAGAACAAAAGGTCAGTTTCAGTGCAGAAGGGCTCCTGGGCTCAGTGATATAGGAAATTGTAGTTTTGAAGGCTGACATAACTTAGAGGAACCCAGTGAAGGAGACACAATAAAGTTACTAATCATTGCTCCTTCAAAACTAAGTAACATACTAACTTGCATGTTAAAATAAGAATTACAGACAGGTACTGAATTTCAAAATGGAACAGTTCCGTACCTCCTTTGCTGGTGGAGTCAACTCAACCCATACTAGGGTATTTCCATGAAAATAAAACTGTTCAGAGTTGAAAGAGGAAAAAAAAAAGGGAGAAGCAGTACAGATGACAGGCAGACCCCTTGAAGCTGGAAAGAAGCATATCTAACTAAAATCAGGTACTTGAATGCAGCTATCTGGAATTTATTAGTTGTTGTTTTCCAACAATCTACTTTTCCCCTTGTCTATATGAGAAATACCTAATTTATATTACTGTTACTAAACATCTTTACAATTGTGGGACTGAGTTAGCAGCAAGTATCAATGGAATAGCCTATTTATACTCCTAAGTATTTAGCTGAAGACTGACTGTATCCAGTCACAAACTGTATGCAGATTACAAAATAGTCACCAGCAGCAGGTGAATTGAGGACAGAGAGGGCTATAGAGCTCAGCAGTCTAAGAAGTGAGGTACCTCTGTACTGCTTACCACCCCTCAAGGATCAGGGCTTTGTTGTGTTAAGCATGAACACACACCAAGCAAATCCATTCCAAAAATGGGATTATGAAGAGTCAGAACATGTTAGCAAGAGAAGAGAGAGGGGAGACGAGGTAACGGCAACACAAACAAGTTATTATACATTAAGCAAATTGGTCACGGCTTGTACCATGATCTTTGTCAGCAGATCGGGCAGGGGAAGTCATTCCAATGCCAAGGAGGTTTTATGAGAACTTCTGGCACACAGAGATGAGAGGAAACTCAACTGCAGCACAGTGCCAGAGTTATGGTGGTAACCCTGAGCATAGGACTGCACAGAAAGCTCTCCAAGTCCTCAGTACTCTATGGGAGCCAAAGACTTTTAGTCCATGCAAAATCCTGGATGGGTTCAGATTGACACAACTCCCTGTTCTTTGAATAGATAGCAAATGAAAAAACACATCCCTAGTATGTAGTTCTGTGAGACTTCAAATACTACCCATCCTGACAGCCTAGCCAGGGAAAGGCAACTGTTATCAGCTACCTGTAGTGGAATAAAGATATGCTTAGACAACTGGTCCACTCACAGAGACCACAGTCTGGATTTCTCCACCATTCAGTCAAACTCACCTGAAAGAGTGGCACAACCTCAGATACTCCCTGAGGATCTTCAGGGTCCTGGAGGAGGATACACAGGTAGTAGATAACTTTTTGCTACAAGACAAACAGACAAAAATCATTGGAGTATGAAAATGCTACCAAACTGCCTGGAGTTAGCACAGGAACAGGATCTGTTTCAACTCACTGGGCTGAAGGCAAATCCTGCCAGGTCACAGTCAAGTCTTCAACTTTATACTGACAGCTTTCACTCAACAAAAAATTTTACCTGTTTTTTTTCTATTACGTTTTTAACTTGAAAAGAATACACACATGCTGGAAGGGTAAGGTCTGCTTTTCTACAGGAGCTTTGCAGAAAACCCCGGCAATAGGAGAAATCACCATTTGTATTGTCTTAGCTTCTCATCTCCATCTTGACTATATATGGAGTTGGGCATCAAGATTTGTAACAAAACGTAACACAAAGAACTAAACCCACTAGCTCAATGTCAGTGGCATTACCTAAGGGATGGATTTGGCTTTTCCAGGTTGTTTGGTTTGAGTTCTCCTTTAAAGGAGAGAGATGAGAGAATAAGGAGAAAAATCTGAAATAAAGCTCCTGATGTCAGTAAAGCTATGGATGGTGCTGTGTTTAACAGCTCTGGTAAATCGTGCTCATGAAAATACACTGGATGTGAGTGTGCCCACAGACACAGGAATATAGACTGTGTATGATTACCATATGGATGGCTTCATTGATAACCACATCCTTCACCTGACCCATCTCAATGAAGGTTGTGCTCTCTTTCCCTGAGGCATAGGACGAAGTCACCTGAATGCCGAGGGAGCCGATGACCAGCAGGGATTCCTGGTCAATCTTCACAAAGTGCAGGTATATGATCAGGCCAATCAGTGTGACGAAGATGGCAGCAGAAAGCACCATGCTGTTCTGTAACACAAGCCAAGAAAAGGCAGAGCTCTGGTTTTACAATTACTTTAACACAGCTTTAGAGAAAGTAAAATTGCACAGTAAATTGTATATTAAAGCTACAGTTGCAAAGCATTTTTACTTAGGTAGAGTCCTTTTATTTACCTGGCGGGCTGATATATATGTAATGAGATTTAAATCAGTCTTTGCAGTATGGACTAAAATAATTGGGAGCTGAAACCGAAAACTGCAAGAAAATTCTATTCCCTTCCAGGTTCAGTCCAGAAATCTCAACCCAAACAAGCCAGTTATATCAATGACAGTGTATTATACCAGCTTCTATAAAGATGATGTCACTGACAAAGAAGTGTTGTGAAATGTTTACTAGAACCAAGGGTGGATTCTCAGAGCGGAAGAACCCTCCCTCAGGATAAACACTGGCCTGGTGGTTTTCCTAATACAAACTGCCAGTCTAAACTTGTTCAAACCTCACCCTCTTCTTGCCTTAAATACCAATCCAAAGAAAATTTGCTTTCTCCTGTACTTTGTCTAAGGACCAGCATAATTTGCATGCTGAATTCTTGGGATTGCTGTGACATTTTACTATATAACTGATGAAACTACAGTCACCAGTAAGTCATCTGAAGACCTGGTAATAAATTCTAAAGGTCCACAATGTACAACCTATTTCTGGGACATGTTTCAGAGAACTCCAGGCCACATACTCATGAATCAAAGTTATAACTGACACCTCCTAGAGAGCCAGAACTACAAAGCCCTACCACTCAAGCCAGGCCTGTACCACCACGTGAGCTGAAGAAGCCATGGCTTCAGAAGGTATACAGGAATTCTCCAAAAGCTTGTTACCACGAAAAAACCAGTCATGAAGTACAGACACTGAAATCCACATAAAGAGAGAGGCACTTTCAAACCTGATTTCCTGGCAAAAAACCAAAAAGAACTGCAGTCACTTCCATGCAGGCTGCAAGAGCATGTGTAAAGGCAAGCAGGAGGGCAGTGGCTGGTAACCACTGGCTGGGGTGTATGCTTTCGTAAAAAATGAAACTCGAACATGAACCATCTTTTCCTTTCTGACTCCTTACAACTGATTCATGTTGCAACCTCTACCTTCATTTCTTAGGAAAGACTACTGAAAAAAATTGATGTACAACAGTCAAAGCACGAGTCACAATGACCAGCTTCTTTGGTCAAGCTATTGCCTTCAGGCTGGACATAACTGGCCTGGGTCCAGTTTTTGATAAATCCAAAAGCATTAGTTTAGATATCAGCAGCTTTTGAAATCTGTACCGCAAACATCTTTCGGCCTCAGCTGTGAAATGTGATGACATTCATGGTGCAGTGCTCTCGGAGTCACTCAGAAAAATTCCTTTTGGGGATTAACAATCATTTACCTTCTTCAATTCCTCTTTTATTCCAGATTCTCACAACTCATCTCTCCAAGTGAGCACGTGTTATCTGGACTCACAAGCATGTGCCAGGCATCACTCAGCACCCAGACACACATCTACCGTATCTGTCAAGAGGCCACAATCCAACAGAGGCACCCGAGAAGCCACCAGGGGCAAGCAGGCGGCAGCCCGCGGCTCTGAGGCTGACACAGCTCTCCCTCTGTCACCACACCCCTCAGCTCGGCGCTCCCGGGGCGCGGGGGATGCCCCGGAGTGGCGCTGAGCGCCTTCCCACGGGCTCCGGCCGCCCTCCATGCCCCGGGCGCCGCTAGCCAAGGCTGCTCCGGGGACACGCGCGGCCACCCAGCCCGCGGGGCTCCCCTGAGCACCCCGGTGCGACAGCGGGACGAGGGCTGAGGGGCGCAGCCGGCGCCGGGCCCGAGCCGCGGAGAGCCCGAGGGCGGCGGCGGGGCCGGTACCTCGCTGAGCGCGAAGAGCCCGTAGGCCGCCAGCCAGACGGCGGAGGTGGCGGCGCTGAGCGAGCGCAGCTGCAGGCGGGGGCCGCGCACCGCCAGCTCCCGGCAGGACGCGCTGTGCTGGCGGCGCCGCAGCGCGATCGGCACCCCCGAGGCCGAGCGGAACCGCCGCTCCTCCGCCATGCCGGGCAGGCGGGGCCCATCCTGCCGGCCCCACCTCTCTCCCGCCCTCCCGCGGGAGGAGCCTGAGCCGCGGTGAGGCTCTGCAAGCCCTGCTCGCTTTCTCCTGATCGCCGGTGCCCGCTCCGTCAGGGTGGTGCTACTGCTCGGTTGTCTCATTTGGTTGTACCTCGCCAGGCGTCTTTCCTTAATCCCGATGACATCAGCGGTTTCTTCGATTTGCACATGTTGATAATTCATTACTTGCTTCCTCTTTTTATGGAGTATCAGTTTTAAAGGGCACAGGGTTTAGTGGTGCTGTGTTTGTCTCTATGAAGAGACAGGTCTTCATAGAATCATAGAATGTTAAGGGGTTGGAATGAACCTTAAAGATCATCTAGTTCTAAATCACCTACTGTGGACAGGGACACCTCACACTAGACCTGGTTGCTCAAGGTCTTATCCAACCTTGCTTTGAACATTGCCAGGGTTGGGGCATCCACAACCTACCTGGGCAACTGGGTCCAGTGTCTCACCACCCTCAAAGTAAAAAAAAAATCTAATATCTAACCTAAATTTCCCCTCTTTCCGTTATTCCTTGTCCTATCACTACAATTCCTGATGAAAAGTCCCTCTCTGGCTTCCCAGAAGATCCCCTTCAGATACCAGTAGGTTACTATGTGTTCTCCATGCAACCTGTTCTTCTCCAGAAGGTTCTCTTTTCCCCTTTTGTCTTCACCATTTGCGACTACATAAATGTATTTTCCTGTCTGTACAATGCTTAGCTACAAGCTCTTTTGATTTTTTTTTCTCAAGGTTTAAAGCAGAGTTTTCTGGTCCCTTAACATCTACGTACATGATAAATTGGAGACCTGGCTTTGCATACAGAGGCTTAATGAGTCTTTGTATTGTTCTCTTTAACACATTTCAGTTATTACTTCATGTGACTTACCCGGCAGCAATATAAAACTGCAGCTCTGTGACTTCCAAACTGCCATCCTGATTTCTTTGGCCTTTTTATTATTTCCCTTGTCTCACAGTTTTTGAGTGAGTGTCAGCTTTAATTGCAGCTGCCATCTTTCTAGCAATTTATTTCATTCATGGTATCTTCAGAGCTCTTGGGTGGATACTGTATATATATAAACCTGTTAACTTGTTCTCACAGGAGCAGCAAAGGAGCCTTGAGGGACATGAAAAACCAAGGGGCATCGGAGAATCACTGCCAAGGTCTTTGCTTTGCCTGGAGGAGTGGTGGATGGCTGCCATCCATGGGAAGTCTCGTGCAGTATGTCCAGGACCTCACTATGACACAAGAGACCAGGTGGAGGGATGGGCTGGAGATCTGAAGAAGAAAGGTGAGCTGGCCTGGAGGGGAAAAAAGTAATAGCCAACAATGAACTGGAGAAATGGAGAAGAAAATATTGACATTCAAAAGAGAGTGAAAGAAGTTCATAGATGGAGTGAAAGTGGAAAAACCCCAATAAATTGAAAACGGTGTTACAGGTTTTTAAAAGAGGGAAGAAAGATTTGAAATGGCAGGTGAGAAGGACTGAAGTAAATAAGCAGGAGTTATGACAGCTGGTACGACAGCTTCGGAGGTGGGGACAGGGAGAAGGGGAAAGAAGAATCAGAGTAGGGGGTAGAAGAGGTAAAAGCAGTGTGAACAGTGACATCGGTAACAGGAGGGAAAAGAAACGAGCTCTTGGAGGAGTGGTAATGGTAATTCACATTAACAAGACATGGGGAGTTACTGAGGTACAGAGACGGGAGGAGAACTTGGAAATCTTAGGAAAAAGCAAAACTGCGCTTGGATTTCTTTGTGTGTATCACTGGCAAGTCCCTGTTTAACCATGGTTGCGCCCTGTCATCTCATGGACTGTCAGCCTTTCTTTCAAGCTTGTGCATAAAGACTGCACATCTGGCAGTGGGAGTCCTGTGGCCTTGTCACAGCTGGGAAAGGTGGGAACTTTTCACTCGTTTTTAAATAATTTGTTAATCATCCTTCAAATGTACCTCGAATAGGAATAGCCGGAGACTTGAGAATCGTCTCAGGCCGCGACGCTCCGAGATCAATATTCGAGGCAGGTGCTGGAAAGGGGGCTCTTCAAGGCTTTATCAAGGTCATCAGGTGAAGAGCGTCACCCATTTTTCTTCGGTAAAGCCACGGAGCCGCGTTCCTGCACGGAGGCTCTCGGGAGCTCAGTGTGGCCAGCCAGGGAGCCCGCCTGAGGTGCCGCTTGTTCCCCGAGCCCCCGCCCGTGCCGCTCCCTGCGGCCCCGCTCCCTGCCTGTGCCCCCGGCGGAGCGGCTGCGACAGTGGCTGCCCTCGCCGTGCGGGGGGTGCGGAGGGAGGCCGTGGCGGCCCCGCGGGGGCCCGGCAGCCCGGCCCTCACCGGCAGCGGGGCGAGGCGACCGCAGTGGAAAAACCCCGGCCGGGCGTGGGGGGGAGCGGGGAGGAGCNCCGGCGGGGCTCGCATACCTGGCTGCGGGCAGCGCTGTCTGACGCGTTCCCCCTCTCTTTGTCTCGCAGAAACGGCGGGGGGTGGACCACGGGCCCGCCACCC